>PYAF01000665.1:288679-302482 GCA_007407185.1 Glycine tomentella | reverse complement strand
CATACTCCACGGTTTTTCTTCTTATAAAAGGCTGTCTTTTTGCTTTGTAAAGAAAATCTAAAATATCTTGGAAAGCCTTATGATTACTTAGGCTTTTTAGTTGGTGTTTTTCCATTGGCTAGCCATTTATAAGCTTCCAAGTGCCTAGTTCTACATCCTTCTTCCACCTCCTTTCTTTTATTCACGTGCACTTCAATGGACTAAGGCATTTCATTTGGTTTTCTTCTTTCACCGTGGAATAGCTTAAGCTTATTTGATTTTTGTTGCATTATTGCCAAGTAGCTTTCCATTTGGTCCAATCACAAAACTCCTAGCTTATGAACCATACAAGTGTCCTAATTCATGAATTTTCCATACCATTCTAGCATTGCACGTGGATTTGCTCAGCTTGGAGAGCAATCTCCATCAATTTTCGTGGCATAGCTTAGGTTTAAAGATATTTTGTGCTTTTGATTTTTCCTAAAACCCGTATTAGTAAAATAATGGTTCTGGATTCATTAACCGTTGGATCTCCTTAAAATTTTAAAGGGATACTCCTAACCCAAATATATAACTTTTGACCGTTGGGATTGTTGAAATAATGTCTAACATTTCCTTCGTGTTCAAAATAGTCAAGAGGAAGTTTTCTTTCAAAAAAATCCTCTTAAGCCATCATTATTTATCTTTCCATTAGTTTCTTTCCTATTGGCTATTCTTTCTCTACTTTCCAAGTGTCCAATTTCCACATTCTTCTTTATGTTATACGTATGATTACTAGCTTGAAGAGTAATCTTCACAAGTTTTTCCATTTTACACATGGAATAATCTAGGTTTAATGGATTTTATACTTTTGTTTTTATTTTGCTTTTTATTGGTCCTTCTTACCTTGAATTATTAAAATTACTAAACTGACTCACTTGGGAAACCTATTCCTTCCATAATTAAGAGAAAACTCCATAGATTATGTCCATCTTCTTCTTATAATTTTCTGACATCTAAGGTAGTCTAGTTTAAGTCATTTTCCAAAATATTTCTAAAATTCCTAGAAATTACTGTTTATGGTTCTCTGCCACCAACCATGTTGATAATTTGTTGTCTAAAAGTATTTTATCCAATCCTGAGGTTCTTATCAATTTCTAAAGTCATCTAATCAATTTTTTATCACCATTCCCTTTAGTAGTTCTATGTTCCAGTTGTTCCTTTGTTTTAATTCTTTTCTTCTTCTTTTCTTTTCTCCTCTCACCATTCTTTTATTTTAACCTTGTTTCTCTCCTTTGTTCTTTTTTCGATTTATCATTGGGTTCATTTACCACCGACCCCAATTAATTTGGGTTAAAGGTGCTGTTGATGTTGATCTGATCAATTTTTTACCTAAAGGGCATTTTGGTAATTTTATCCCTCACCCTAGGGGCAAAATCGTCATTTTGAAAAATGTTCAGGGAAACTCTGTAATTGTTACCCTTAGGGTATTCTGATCCTTTTTTCAAACCTCCTAGTGTATTTATAAAATTTTCTCCATAAAATATCTTACTAAAATGCCTAAGGGCACTTTGATCATTTCCAAAATGTCCAGGGGCATTTTCGTCATTTTATTCCAAATCTTTTGTACTTCCTCTAATTAACATTTTACCCTAATAATTGACTGTGATTCATAATTTTGGGGTGTTACATCAATGGGACTTAATGGCAGTGTGGGTCCAAGATGTGATAATGGGTTAGATAGATGTGCAAACTAGGATAATGTGAGTGTTGTTTTCTAGTGAACTACATGTGGTGGTTGTGTAGGTTGGTGTGTGATATTTCTTTGTATGTGGCTTCTAAGGGAGCAGATGACACATCTTTTACACCAATATTTTCAGGTTCAGATGATGAGCATCAGGATGGATCTCCACTTATGGGTTAGCTTCTTTGTGTGTAGGAGGATCCATCTGAGAGTTCTTCATCGGGTTCTTGTTGGTGGTTCACTTTTGTCTGACATGTACCTTCTTGATGACCCACTTATTCTGCAGGGCTTGGATCGATGACTACTCTGAGACTTAGGTTTTTAATTTTTGTGTATTGAGTTGTATAGACCTAGGTTTCAGGAACTTTAATATGTGTTTACTCATCTTATTTACTTATTATTTACCTTTGATACTTATTTACTAATGTTTGGTAGCCATGGAGACTCATCTTAGATATTCATATATAGACATGTTATTATTTCAAAGATGTAGGTGTTATACCTAAAGTTTAACTATTTATTATGTATATCAACTTGTGATTTTAAATGAAACAACATTTTGTAAATATGTATGTGCATATAATTTCGAATATTGATTGTTTTCTTTTCAAGTTGATAACTTTTATTAAAAAGAAAAAGGTTGAGGAGCCTTCGAGAAAAGTTTTATTTCAATGAAAAATTATCCTATCTTTTCATTTTCTATTACGATATTTATGAAAAGGCTTTGAGTTCACTGGTTATAAAGATGAATAAAAGGTATTTAAAGTGTATTTGCAAACTCATATTTTAGGGTGTTACATCACTCATACGGGAAGAGGGTCAACAAACTTCTGTAATGACTATTCTAGAAATATGTAACCAATATTTTGGAATGGCTATTCAGAAATCGTAGGCAACTCCAACATTGTCGGTGCCGAATCCGATGATTTGAAGGGCAAGGCAGAGACAACCTCATGAACTATAGAATGCGAGGTTGAAGGTGGATATTCTAGCGCACCCTCTATACGAATAACTTTTTCCGGCACACATGGCATGCTTTATGGATTGCAACACTGGTTGACTAGTTGCTTGAATTGATGCTTAGCTCGCATAGTCGTAGAATGTGGTCGCCAAGTACTCCATCTTTGGAGAAGCCATCATTGCCTCGTTGGGGACAATAAGGAACTTGATCAGTTCTTGGTATTTTTTTTAATTCCTCCCACAAATTCACCCTTCTCTTTTCCCATCCGTAAGGTGTTTTTTCCTTCCCTTCTCTTTATAGATCGTGTAATACATAAGTCAAATGATTTTTTAAGGATAGTTATGCTCTGGAATGCATATTGTTTTTTGGATTACTCAATCTGAAACTATACTTACATTATTCTGGAATAGGTGATTCGATGATGTTGTAGCATTGTTCTAGATTCAGTAATCTAGAACACAACATGCATTCTAAAACACTCAATCCAAAACTTGATGGTTGTCCTCACAATGGTCCTTGTTATTATCGTATTGGTTCTCCTCAAAGTGCTTAGAAGGCACAAATTAAAAGGGAAAAGAAGAATGAGGAAGAGGGATGAAGCTGGAAGAAGAAAAGGACAGGGGAGCTTGGGCGAAACAAGAACTGGTAGGGAAGATGAGGTGCTAGGGTTGAGGGGTATTTTTGCTTGTTTGGGTTTTTTGGGTACAAGAAGCAAAAAATGGGGTGCAAAAAGTAATTCCTTACAAGAGGTAATCCCCTGCTCCCCATCCCCCCAACTAACCTCCAGTCCTTATCCCCGATCCCCGCCGTGGGAGATTTTTTCCCCTATCCCTCTCCCCGTCCCCGCGGGGCCCCAAAATTTTAAAAAATATTAATTTTAAATTCAATACAAGTAAATATAAAAAAGACTTAAAAAGTCTTATCAACATAATATTCAAACTCAAATAATCCATATATTATTAAACTCAAATAAACAAACATGGATGAGATGTTTAATTTGAAATAATTCAAACATAATGTTCAATGACAATACAAATAGTTCAAACTACAAATAATTTTTTCCAATGTTTTCCTTGGGGCAGGGGTGTGATCCCCGTCTTGGCTGTGCCCATGGGGGAATATTTATTCCCGTACCCATAGAGAAAAATTTCCGTCTGCGGGGCTCCATATAGAGCAGTCCCTGTGCGGATCCCATTTGTGGGTCCAAATTAATACCCCTAGCATACGTGGAGGGAAGTTGATAGAGGGAGAATAACAAAATGAGTACAAGTTACAAAATGGAAATAGAGGGGTGTATGTGAGAGTCAAAGAAATATATTAAGGGGGCATCGAAGAAATGAGAGTAGGGCTGCTCTTTCTCACAGAGCAGGTTTTCTTTTGCTTTTCTTCATATTTCCTGCCATTTTGTAAGGAGCATTATTTTTCTTTGTTTGCATTGCAATATTCTATATAGCCGTCTTTTCTCTCTAATTTATAGAGTTTATTTATTCATATTGCTATATTTTCTTCATTTGAGTATTTCTGTAGTATTACTTTGAAAGATATAACTTGCTATATGTTGGATTAAGGTTTGTGGAACAACTACTACGCCCATGCAACTGCACATTATTCCCACCCCTCTTTTCTTATTACACTATTACCTTCTCTATCTTCTCAATTCTTATTACACACCTAATGAGTAGATAATGATCATTTTGTCAGACAATAGTAATACTTATATTACAAGAATCAGTTTTAAACGATCAAGAAGTTGATAGGCAATCCTAGGCAGATTAAGAATGATTTTATTTTACCCTCGGTTCCATGAACCCACTTTTTGTTCGTAGATACGATTCATATGATGTTATTTTAAATGAAATAATAATTAAAACTAAAATCAGTATCATTAGACTAACAGATGCTGGAAATGTGAGATAAGCTTGCAACATTTCTTCCTAAACATTACATGCCATAGAACTATTGACCATAAAAAGAATAGATAACATAGTTTAAGTAACACAAAAAAGGAACACAAGTTATCTTCGTTTGTGAATGGAAAAAAAGGAAAAAAAATATATGTCTGACAAAAATATGTATAATATAGCATCTATTAGGTGCCTTCCAAAAAGAAAACATAGCATCTATTTGGGTTCGACTTTTGTTGAAAGTGTGTACCCCCCACTGTAGTCAAAGGCACTACTACTACTATCATTAGCATTGTCCTTCTTAGTGAAAGTACCATCAATGTAGGGATGCCTCATTCCACCCTTACCAACTCCAAAGTCAGTGGCAGAAGAGGATGCAGAAGTAGAGTTTGTGCTCATCCCATCATTCTGCAAAATGGTTTCAAGTGCTTTCACAACTTCACTCATTGTAGGACGGTCTGCGGCTGATTCCTCAACGCATTGCATTGCCAGCTCTAAGAATCTCCCAAATCCAATGAGGTTTGGTGTGTTCCTTACCACTGGATCCATGAGTTCCCTTAAACCATAGCGTTCTTCTTCCTTCTTATTCATCAGCGTGCGCACCTCACGGACAATGTACTTACCCTTCTCAATTGGTTGTCTTGAAGTTATTAGTTCAAGCATGACTACCCCAAAACTGTACACATCACTCTTCTCAGTGAGTTGTTGGGTCATGTAATACTCGGGATCCAGATAACCCTGCAGATGTTAAGCATTTCAATTATCAAACAGTTGCCAAAACTAAAAGCGAAATCAAAATGAAAGCCACAACCATGGAGATTTTGCAACTAGTGATTCCATATTAAATACAAGTAACATTGTTATTGTGTCATGAAATATAGTAGACATGGAAATAACTATCAAACTCACAACATGACAACAATATCTGTTTATTTATTAAATGAGATGCATTGTGTATTAGAATTTAAAGCTTGTGGCAAAGGTGAACAATCAAACTAAATAAAATTGTAATTTAAGTACATTAGTATTTCATTATACATAATGCGTCTATATGTATAAAAGAGAAGGTGTAATGTTGCTCACCAATGTCCCTTTAACCTGAGTTGAAACATGGCCTTTCTCACTGTCTGAGACAAGCTTAGACAAGCCAAAATCTGCAACCTTTGCTGTCAAATTTTCATCCAGCAAGATATTAGTGGACTTCACATCTCTGTGGATTATGGGAGGGTTGGCAAGCTCATGTAAGTATGCAAGTCCTCTGGCTGAACCAAGAGCAATGCGGAGTCTCCTCTTCCAGTCAAGATGAATCTCAGATCTCCCTGCAACTCACATTGATTGTTTAAGGTGTTTTATTAATTCTTTTCTCTTGCAGTTGTACATAAATGCCAAAAATTAAGTTGCACAGGAACATGAGTACTACTTTGATATTTCTGTTCTTTGCAATGATTTTTTACCGAACAAGTCAATCACCAAATTTGAATCTTAAGCTTGCCATTTGAATGTTCCTATACTGTGAACTTACCTGATAAACTCTGCCTAAGTGTTCCATTGGGCATAAATTCGTAAACCAACATTTGTTCGCCTTGTTCAAAACAGAATCCAACAAGGCCAACAAGATTTTTGTGGTGAACTCTTGAAAGCAACTCAATTTCAGTCTTGAACTCTACGCCTCCTTGCATTGATCCTTGCTGAGCTCGTTTGATTGCAACTATTTTCCCATCAGGGAAAACCCCTTTGTACACCTAAAGTCAATAGAAGGGAATTATTAAACATTTACAAGAACTTAGAAATAAGTGAACATACAAGCAATACCTTGCCATAGCCACCAAAGCCTATCTCATTGCTTTCAGAGAAATTGTTGGAGCACTTTTTGAGCTCATCATAAGAGAACCATCTTGCTCCCTTTAATTGTGGTGCACCTCCACTATCCTTGCCACTTGGTGCCCATGATGCTGGAAGAAGTGGATGAATGTGGTATAAGCAAAGCTGATTATAGCTTTTCAAGTTTGAGAGGTTTTGCACACCCTGATTCACAAAGTTACTGAAGTGATAACAAGAAAACGGGTACATTGAATAATTACCAAATGGTCTACTTAATCCAATGGCTCTCTCTGCACGGTTCTTTTGTTGAATTGCGTATATAGCTAACCCTATGAGGCTCAGAACCAGAACTGTGCAGCCAATTGATATCCCAATAACTACACCTTTGCTAAGAGAAGCTCCTTTGTGGGAACCTGAAATACTTTACAATTAGTTGTATATCACACTAACCAGATGCATATGTAAATGTAATTTGTTTGTGTTACCTGGAAAAGGATAAGGAAAAGCAATAAAGTAATAGGGTCCAAATTCTTTTGGGGGCTTGTAAGTTTGATTACTCAATTCAAACCCAATTCGTTGAATTTCTGACCTGTTAAAATATTGCCCTATTGGTGGAAAGAGTGCTAGTTGCACTTGAAGATAATCATCAATATTGAAGAAGGGGTTTTGTAAAGAAACTGAGCCGGGAGTTAGACCCAATTTCACCCATAGGCTCATTTCAAGTGAATGAAAAGTATTTACACTGGACAGTTCTCTGAATGCGGGTGGTCCTCTAAAGTACAGCGTTCCTTCATATGGATAGGCACATTCACAACTTTGGGGACTGAGCTTTTGATCTGGAGGACAAGATTTGCCTCCACAACTAGCCAAGTTTGTGGAATAGGGTTGCTTAGCCTGCTGCTGAAGTTGGCAGAAATTTGTATTTGAGAGAGCAGTACCACACACTGGATTTCCTATAAGACTGAAAAGCATGAGGGACACATCAGAAAATAAGGCCTTACAAATGAAACAGCATACAGAGAATCAGATTAAAGTCTAAAATTTTTCTCACATCAATATATTTTTGTATTGTGAACGGAGTGTCACTGAGGAAATTTCATTGTCTTGCAAATCTACAAGCTGCAATTGGGGACAAATGTTGTCACCCATGTCCAGTGTATTGTTCAATGCATTGTTTCGTAGTTTCCTGTGAAAATATGAAAATTATGATGACTACCATTCAATTGTTTGTATAACTACTTATGATCAACATAAAAGTTAGGGACTTACACTTGCTGTATTTGAGGAATGTCAAAGAGTTTTGAAGGAAGAGTACCTTGAAGGGATCCAAACTCCATAATACTTCAGCAAATTGAAGGTTAAGCAGGGAAAAAATCCTTGTTAGATTATATGTTATTTCATAAGTTTAGGTAACAGGTAGAAAAGGATAAACACTTATATGTAATTAGACTTACAGAGTGGTGAGTGATGGAAGAGTTGTGAACCAAGTTGGAGCATCAGATGCATCAAAAGAGTTGTTACTAAGATCCCTGCACAAGGTTATAAATTGATCAGCATTATGCGAACAATAAAATCATATATATGGAAACTAAACTGAAACACCAACCCGTGCAAATTACTTACACATAGTTGAGGGTATCCATTCCAGTTAAGTCAGGCAAAGGACCTGTGAATTTGTTATGTGCTAAATTCCTGAAAGAGAACAAAACTATATAAATCTCCTTTAAAGTTATTTTAAAGTCCTTCTATATGTGCACCGGCGGACCTACATTAATGTGAGGGTGGGCAGATGCACCCCCTCATTTCAATAAAATCACTAGTATTTGTCTTAAAATATTATATTTTACATCCCATAATTTTATATTTTGCATCCTCTAATTTTATGTATTTGAAATTCCTTACCTGTTCACATATAAGAATAAGTAAATATACCATCTTATTTTAATAAAATGCAAAAAAATATTATATTTTACACTCCATAATTTTATATTTTGAACCCCTTAATTTTATATATTTGAATCTCCTTACCAGTTTACATGTAAGAGTAAATAAATGTACCCTGTTTTTATAATAAAATGCAAATGTTTATCTTAAAACTTCATATTTTGTTTCTCTTATCTTTGTATTTGAATCAAACTATCCCATATAATAATAACAATTATCAATTTTTATTTTTTAAATAAATTGCCCCCACTAATCCAAGGTCCTAGATCCGCCACTGTATATGTGCATATCTCAAATGTAAGTACCCACAATTCATTGATGTTTGTAAGGTTGTTGAGATCTGTTGGAACCTCTCCTGTCAGGAAATTCCTATCAAGCCGGCTGCCATAAATTGGAATAATTAAGCAAAAGATCGTCAAAATGAAATCAAACAAAATGAAGAAAGAATTAAATGAATAAGAAAATTAGAAATTTGAAGGAAGGAATCACTTACAGAACCTCAACGCTCTTAACTAGTACTAGTGTTGAAGGTATAGTCCCACTTAAATTATTTCCATCAAATAATCTGTCACAAAGATAAACAAAAGTTCAAAAGTTAATATTATAACTCATAAACACCAAATGATGACAGAACCGAAATGTCAACTTACATGTGTATGAGTATCATCTCAGAGCTGAAAAGCTTGGGGGGAATGGAACCTGAAAGCTGGTTCTTATTGAAATGGCTGCATTAAATAGAAATCAAAACTCTGTTGATATAGCACTCAATGTAGCAACTAGAACTCGACAAAAAGATGAAAGTGGTTCTGTTTTTAACACATTTCTCTTTGCTGCATTAACTAAACGGTAATCACAAGTGTTAAATGAAAAAAAAAAAAAAAACAAAGAAAAAACTCACAAGTGCTTAGCCTTTAAAAGAAGGTCTAATCCAGGGGTTGTGGAGGTTGAAACTGGGATAGGTCCTGTCAGCTGATTGTCTGCCAAGTCCAACCAATAAAGTTTGGAGAGTTTACCCAATGAAGGAGGTATTTTTCCAGTGAAGTTGTTTGAATTTAAAGCCCTGTAAATTCATTGATATGGTTAAAGTTTCCAATCAATCATCCCGAAAGGATTTTCTGAAAGGGGGAGGGAGGGTTCACTTATGCGTTATGCATGTAAATGCTTTTCCCAAGGTTATTCTTACAGGAAAGATAGCTCTGAAAGATTTCCTAATTCATCTGGAATATTGCCACTGAAACTGCAACCAGCCAAAATCCTGAAATAGGGAAGGAAACCCTTATGCAAATCACTAGAAGTTGCTCTTGAAATGACATCATGAAATTATATATGGTTTCTTGAATCTTACAAAATATTTAGATTGCTGAGGTCTCCTAACTGTGGGGAGAGAGGACCTGTTAAACCTTTATTAAATGACAAGTCCCTGCAGTTCAATAAATTGTCAATGTTAATTAGCACAAAACATGCTATGTAAATTTGTTTCTGTTTTTCTATAACAACAGTTAAGTCAGCGTTGTGGTGGCAATCTGCTTTAGAGATTGTGTCATTGAGGCTGTTAGATTAGAGATATGGTGCAACTGTTATCCTAGTCTATAGTTTCATTCCAAAAAAAAAAAAAGAAAACAGAAAATCATACTCACAAGGATCTCAATTCTGTAAGTTGACCAATATCTCCAGTTAATTTACCCTTCAGGCCCATGGTTGACAGTCCCCTATATTTAAAATGCACACGACAAAGTACTTTTCTAAAATTAGTAGCTGGAAAAGTGATTAAAAGGATGGTGAAATGAACATACTAAGGAACACATGGATCAATAGCGTTTAATTGCTGAATTATTACAATGAAGTAACCCTTGATTTTTTGCAGGTCACTCCTTCCCAGGGTGCTCCACAGGGGTCATCTGATTTGTCCCAGTTGGGTGGTGTATTTTGCCATGCATCTTTCAATGATCTAAGCGCAACAACTGCAACAGCAATGTATAAATCATTGAACAAAATGCACAGAACAAAAGCACAAGATGGTAGTTATTAATTTCATTAACGGTCTCTTTGATTTGCTTCAGTTATTCAGCCAGGGTGAGCTGTTACAATGTTGAGTAGTTGACCAACTGAAAATGCTCTATGAGCTACATGAATTTTCTGCTTATTATAATAGCCAAGGAGAAATCAATATAAGTTCTTCTTGCCAAGAAGTTTAACAGTGGCCTAATTTGGGTTATGCATATGGTTGATCTATGTGGCTGACCTCACTCAGTAGAATAAGGCTATTGTTATGGTATAACTTTTATGTCTAAAAAGTCAGTATATCCGTACACAAGAGTTGCTACTTTTATAGGTCTTTCTTTTTGTCTTTATGTTTAAAATAACTAAAAAGAGTGAGTGCTAGCCAAGGTTTCAACTGATATCATGTTCAATTGTAATGTAGATAAATGTAAAGGCTTGTATTTTAGACAGAAGAACGAATGCAACGTAACACAACTAAAAGAAATGCTAACGTTCACAACTAACTCGGCAGGCTATTGGATGATTACATGATTTCAATATCAATAGGAGTGTTGTTTTAGGTAGGCAAGATTTTCACATATCCATATATACGGCAGCGGCTGAACTTGAACTGGAATCAATCTATCCCTTAATAACTTCATAATTTTCTTTACAGGATGAACTATTCACTATTACTATGTCAATAAATAATTTCCCCCCAACAATTAGATGGTAACAAAAATCACTCATAGCATTGATGTGGTTGATGAACATTTGATCACACACTGTCTTTTTAAAGGTCCAAATATAAAACAGTAACATATGCGCAAATTCCTAACTAAAAGTATGTAGTAGTCCAATAAATATTTTATTTTTTGGCATAAAACAAACATTCTAACCCTTTTGTGCTTAAAACATTCTTGTTACATATCATAGTCAGGATCATATTAGGTTCAAATCAGATCATGAGAAATGAGTAACTACTGAATAGAAGATGATTCAAGAAAAGGAGACCATATATATGCTTAAGGATGAGATACTATTATAGATCATGTTTAGATTTGGTAATCAAAATCTAACAACCAGTTCAATACTTCGTTCCATAACTCTCGATGAGTTATACTTAGAAGATGACACCCCAAAGGGTACAAATGGAAATATTTGACCAAGAAAAGGGATGGCATGGCACATTACCGTCTTGAGTATCAGTGAATGAATAAATGACATGAATTTCAGCCCACAAGAGTCCCAGAAAGAGCAACACACAGAAGATTGTCATGTTAAGAAGAGTTCTCTCAGCTCCTCAACAATTGCTGATTATTGTACAAACCTTAATATGACTCTTCAAGTAAAACAAGGATATGCATTGCATGTAACATGTGCCAATATGATCAATCACCAAAGAGAAATGTTGCAGCTTAAGGAAGATGAAGAGGAAGCAGTAAAAAAAGTACCACTAGGCTTGAAAAAGGAAAAAGAAAGAAAAGGCTTAACTATGCTCTTTCTTACTCCATTTTATTGATTTTTCCTTGTCTTAGAAGCTAATCTATCCAATCCCAATGTTGCCACTTCCCAAAACATCATCATAGTTTCTTTCTCTTACTTTCCTTCTCCAAACTATAATTCCATCACAAACGAATTGGCTTCCTACCGTTTCCTTCACTCTTCAACAAGTAGTGCCACATAAACGGAATAATGCTTTTGGGTTTTGACTCTAACATAGTTTGTCATCATTTTACTTTATTAGTAACCAATAAAAAAATATCTCTTGCAAAATCCTATGGGTTCTATTTCAATTGATGTTTACCATCAAGTTATTGACAGCAGTTGGTAGGTGTGAGATGGTCCCACCCCACTAAATAGTATAGATTTATCTATGAATTGTAGGAAAAGTATACACACGATTATACTCTTAAATGATTTTAAATTTTACATAATGATGTGTTACTTAGCTACTATTTGTTGGTGAAAAGGAGCTAACAGCATAACTGAGTATGTCCACTAAGTATGTATGATACGTTTTTGAGTGACAATAAAGGATCTAAGGATCAAACCCGTGTATTCAAACAGAGGGAAAACTACTTCATGGAAAAGTTATTGATCTGTTAATGCGAATGATGCTGGTAACTGATATTGTAATAAAAAATGTTCAATAAGAAAAATAACATACAAATAATTAGCTTAACTCAAAATTTGAGTGATAACAAAGAATTGGTATAACTCGCAGGCTGATTTTTAAAATGTTAATACGAGTGACTAAAACTAGTCAAAGATTCAATTCACCATCAAATTGGTTTGACCTATCAGTTCGGGACTTCGGGTTCAAATTTCAATACTCGTAGTTTTTATTTTTATAATTGTTATAACTTTAGTTCAATATTTTTCTGCTGATACATATTAAATAGTGGTGATGGTTCCTCCACTTGTAGGGTTTTAAAAGGGAATTTAAAGAGAAAATATATTTCACAATTTTTTTTTAGTTAAACCACAAATTAAGGACTTAAATAGACATATAGGTGGGTTTTCTAAATATAATAAAATAACAAATTTACCAAGAAGCCGGTTTGGTTTAACTTAAATTGACTAACACAAAATTTAATTAGTGAAAGTCCAGACAAAATATTGAAGACAAAGAAGGAATCTTTTTTTTTTTTTTTTTTCAAATTCGAGGAAAAGGCTTAAATATAACTAAAGATGTTAAGAAGATCTTGAGATGTAATCTTGGAGCAAAATTATTAAATTTGAAAGTTGAAAGATTACAGCAAAATTAAAATGAAATGACAAAATAAAGTGAAATAAGAAAAAAAGGTAATATTAAAACAAAACCTTTGATATGGCTGGCTTTTGCAAATTGAATTACGACTCCACCTTTACTCACTAGTTGCCAAAAATGCATTCATTTCGTCCACAAAAAAATCCAAACAAAGTCCACTGAATTAATTGATACAAGGTGGCATTTCAAGAAACAATTTAATATAAAAGAAAAAAATGTATATAAACTACAAGCAATTAATAAACATAAGTGAAATATTTAATTACGCTTACGTATACAATTTGATAACCCTCATTTTTGTGCTGATCCGCGTAACAAATATTAAATGTATACGACATAGAAATTTTTTAAAAAATATTACATTAAACTAAAAAATTAAATAATTGTAAAATAGATAAATAGTAAGGTTTGTATGCGAAAAATATTTATAAAAAATTAGGAGAAATAAATTGTTTGGTTATTGTGGATGAGATGCTGGTAACTGCAATTAATGCATATCTAAGAAATGAAGTATAACTTATAAATTAATGTAACAGTGGATATTTTTAAAAGAAATAGAATATCCAATTTTTCATAAGATTTATGGTTTAATTGACCTTTCCAAATGTCAGATGGTATTATCAGATTTACAAATAAAAAAATTTAAAATTAATTTTAAAAAATTAGTTGTGGATTCTTACATATTATTTTTTTTAGTATAGAGAAATAAACATGCTCT
>PYAF01000665.1:257957-268108 GCA_007407185.1 Glycine tomentella | reverse complement strand
TAGTGATGTTGTTCTTAATTAGTTATTTATATTGTTAATGATGCATGTACTTATTTTTTAGCACAATAGATGTTAGGTTACTTGATAATTGTTTTAGTTTAGGCTTTAAGATTTATTTATTAGAAAAATGTTAGGATGATGTTAATTTGTTAGTGACATAAATTTAGGTGGATAGAAAATTCTTTAGGTGTTTGGTACTATACTTTTGGCTAAAATGGTTAGAATTTAAAATTTAGGGTTTGCTGGGCATGGTTAGGTAGTGTTTATGGTTTGATGATGTGATATTCATTTGTGGTTAATGGTTTAGGGTCTGGTGGGCATGGTTACTTGAAGTTTGGATTAGGGTTGGGGTATTGTTGGGTTTCATGGTCATGTGACGATGGTGTGCGGTTTATGGTTTGGTTGTCCTTGTATGGTTTAGGGTTTAGTGTTTAGTGTTTGGTTGGCCACGTATGTGACGTTTAGTGCAGGGTTGAGTTTAGGGTTGGTGTCATGGTTCTGGTTGCATGGATTAGGGTTTTGTTCAGGGTTCAGGGTGCGGTCATTAGCGTTTATGGTTGTAGGCCGAATGGGGTCTAGTGTTTAGAAATTTGTTGTTTTAATGATTTGTGAATTTGGAATAATTGTTAACATGGGTTTTTATTTTTGGTGTATGAAGTTACTGATAATATGGCCGATTTATCTGGATCTGATTCACCGCGCTCTGTATCCGATCATGAGGCTGAGCCGATGGATCCAACATCTTATGTGGTTCCTACCCCGTACAGATGGGGCGCTCTGCGTAGGCGTACAC
Organism: Glycine tomentella; assembly: GCA_007407185.1. Taxonomy (NCBI): domain Eukaryota; kingdom Viridiplantae; phylum Streptophyta; class Magnoliopsida; order Fabales; family Fabaceae; genus Glycine; species Glycine tomentella. Next base: position 267,315 of record PYAF01000665.1, on the reverse strand, counting down.
AGCGCACCCATGTTTCACAATCTGTGTGGAACAAGGGCACAGTACGACTACTAAAGACTCGACGTGGCAAGGCGTTGGGGGGACCAGCATATGACGACATTCCTCAAGTTGTTTCTGATATGCTGCGGGACGCTGGCTTTCTTCATGTCGCATGCATGCGACATATTCAGGTATGGAACACGTCATACTAGTAATCAAATTTTATTTAACCATAACTATAGTTGTCAATTGATTAATGATATTGTTTTAGATTGATGCTGCCCTGATTAGTGCTCTGGTTGAGCGATGGAGGCCAGAGACCCATACGTTCCACATGCCACAGGACGAGATGACTATCACGCTACAAGATGTGGCTGGTATTTTGGGATTGCCCACGTCTGGCAATGTCGTCACCGGAGTGACTTTGTCCGATTGTGCAGAGGTGATTAAGGATGTTTTCGGTGAAGAACCTGACGACGAAACAGAGCTGACCGGTGGATGGCTACGGCTGACTTACTTCGATAGGCATTTTGGGGATTGGGGTGAGTTGGACAAAGATTTTGTCAATGTGACGCGGTTTGCAAAGGTGCACATTGCCCGCCTTATTGGTTCATGGCTGCTGAGCGATCGATCTGGAGGTAGCGTGATGGCAACACGCTATATCCCTTTGTTGGCTGGGGATTTCCCAGAGATCGGAGGATACAGCTGGGCCTCTGCGGTCCTTGCACATTTGTTTAGACACATGTGCGAGTGTACAGATGCATCCAGAAAGGACATTGGTGGATGCCATATGTTGCTTCAGGCATGGGCGTGGCTGAGATTCCCACCAATTGCTCCATGTATTCCGCAGCCTAGTGACCCACGAGCGCATTTTGGCCACCGGTATGTGTGACTACATGTTCATTTCATAACAACTTAAACAATTAAGCCGTACATTGTTTAATGTTAGTTGTTTTGTTAACAGGTTTAACCGACTACCCCAGCTTAGCTCGCACGAGCTGGTGTACTACAGGACGGCCTTCGAATCCCTGGATCGGGACGACGTATGTATAGTGATAGTTTAGCAATTGCATGTTAGCATTTGTGGTTTATGTCATAACATAAAAGAACCTAAATTTTTTTTTATGCAGGTGGTCTGGGAACCATATGGAGATTACCATTTCGTTGGTGGATCTGACCATGATCGATTGTTGTGGATGGCATCGACGCCCATTATATATTTCCACACAGTTGAAGCTGCCCAGCCCGATAGATGCATGCGTCAATTTGGGAGGGATCAGCTAATCCCACGTCCTGCCATGAAGCTAAAGGGTGTGCACGACTTTTCACTTCGTGGAAAACGAGAAGAAAATTGGGTGAATAAGCTCAGGCGGTTTCTGAATCGCTGGCGACAAAGGGAGCAACACATCGACCTTCCCCCCCAATCCAGGGCCAAATGTTACCAAACCATGAGTACATGGTATGGTACAGAGAAAATGGGAAGCTGTTTATCACAAAGGAGGGTGCGAAGATGGGTCGTAGTGTAAGTTTCGTTTTCATTAATATTTTTTTTAGTTGCATTAATTATCATAGTTGACAGTGATGTTTATATATTTGAATTTCAATTTATAGGTCGATGGGATAGAGATGCTATACTTCGCCACACATAGGCAGAATAGGGTGACATTCGACTTTGATTGGGCGCATCAGGAGTTGGGTCGCTTAATGTCTGTATTCAGACAAAGTTGTCATGTGGTGGAGTCTGGACCAGAAGCTCCAGAGACGCAACTTGAGGAGGAGCCACAATTGTCTCTTCAAGTTGATTGTCGCAGAAGGGAGGGACGTGGTATGGAGCGTCGGCAGAGACCTATTCAGCAGGTGCCTGAGCCCATTGTTGATCCCGGGCCTGCCGCTGCTGGTACTTTTAGGCCTCCAAATGTGTCATCGACATATGGGAGTCAGGTGTTCTATCATGATGGGACTGAGCATAGTGCCTCCTACTATTCTGCGGATGTGCCTACACCGGCGGACGCATACGGTGCAGATGTCGGCTTTGGGGATGTGCCCGCTGGTTGGATGCATACGAATGTGGAACAGATGCTCATGGATTTTGATATGAGCATTACAGGCTGTGGGAGTTGGGCATCCGATGCGCCATATGTTCCCCAATCTGCTGAGCATGTTATGCCAGTATATGCAGAGCAGGGCACTCCATGTCCAGCTCCGTATGTCCCATCGTATGACACAGGATTTTCCGAGGCAGACATGTATCGGCCAGATCCTTATCAGCCAGGCCCGTCTCAGCCAGACCCCGTAGAGGCAAGCAGTTCACAGCGACCTCGAAGACGGAGGCAACCTGATAGGCAAGCGCGTCGGCAACAGTGGCCACCACCGTCTTAGTTTTAGTTGCTTGCTTGTAGCATTCGTTTGTAACATTTATTTTAATGTTGTGTATTGTAACTATTATGTATGTTACATTTGTTTGTCTTATTTATTTTTCAGTGTACTTATTAGTTAGCTTATAATTGTCGTGGAATGCACGAATTCAACACAAACCATCTAACACCCCACACCTCAGCCCGATTTAGTATTATTCAGGTTGATTGTATCTGTCATCATCACAGGCGTTTGGCAAGGAAGCAAAGTGAACAGAGACAACCAAAGAAAGTTGCAGCTAAGGAAGTGCTTGCCAAGGCAAAACTTGAATGGGCAAACTAATTACTCAGTATTAGTGAAGCTTATGCAAAGCCTTACCCCTAAGTCTGTAACCGAAGACGTTAACCCTAAGCACACTATCAGGCCTTAACACTAAACAGGAATCGATAAACCCTACACAGAATGTTCATTTGTAATAAGAACAATAATGTAAAACAACATATTCAGCGCACATTTGTCATTCCATCTGCATGTTTGGTTTGCTAAAAATGGCTAAAATTTCAATTGGACAAAAACGTTTCCAGTAGTTCGATTCTGCTATGATCTTCAACACGTCTTCGTCGCTTGTCAACTCTTTTATGTGATATTCGATTGTGGTGGTCGAATATTGTGCATGGCGTGGCTGTCGAAAAAACAATTTTCTCACCAACTGTGACATGTGAATCCCATTAGGGGGAAATCCAACCGGCGCAACTTCCTTGATGAATGCCTTCAATCTTTACATGGTGCATGCAAAAGGAATTTAAAATTGTATTGGATTTGTTCCAGTAAAGGCATAACCCACAGAACCGGCTCTTCGGGGTATGTTCCACTTTCCGTTGTAATATAGCATTGCATCATGCATTGGAACGATTGTGGATTCAAGTAGTTTAAGTATGCCATCGGGTGTTCTGTGGATGGCACATAAAATTTCAATTGGCCCAGCACTCGACATATTGTCACTGCACCTTAACATTCTGCAAACATCATCATCATTTGTCAGTGCCACAGAAGTAAAGAAATAGTGCTGACCTGCATGCATAGACGGTTGTCGTAGTAGATGTTGTCAACAACATGGCCATCAGGAAGAATTAGGGTTTGTTGCAGCCTACTCTTCAGGGTTTGAAACGAACAGTCATCAGGAATTCGCATAGGAATTGGAGTTGCACATAGGAAAGCCTGACAAGTTTTCAATGAAGTGTGTTGCGCATACTGATGGTTGCCCTTGGAGGGTTAGGGTTATTAAACCAGTTTTCCGTGAGAATTGGGTTGTTTCAAAATGGGGTGGAAAACACAATTGCTTGAATGATCATGTTTCACAGGATCACAGACAGCTTGATGCCGACGTAATTGCCTCACTGGTTGTTGGTATGTTTTTATTTACTGTGATGCATTTCGAAGACATATTTCTTTTCAAAGCATGTTGTTGATGTGATTGTTCAATTTTTTTTTAGGAATGATTAAGGAGGAACCATCAGTGTCAATCTCATTGGTTCAGGAGAGGATTACCAACACATTCGGATTTCAAGTTTCTTATCGAAAAGCCTGGTATGCGAAGCAGAAAGCAATGGCAATGGTTTATAGGGACTGGGTAGAATCTTATGCATTCTTGCCCAGGTGGTGTAACTACATGCTTTGTTTTGCACCAGGTTCTTATTTTGATATTCAGACGAATGATTACTTCGTTGCAAATCGACTGGTACGGGCAAAGCGCGTGTTTCATCGCATTTTTTGGACATTTGGATAGTGTTGTGAGGCATTCAACCATTGCAAACCCATCATTCAAGTTGATGGCACTCATTTATATGGAAAGTATAAAGGAAAATTGTTGGTTGCCACAACTCAGGATGGGAATAATGAATGTGTTCATTAGGCATTTGCCGTTGTTGAGGGGGAGACGTTGGAAGCTTGGAATTACTTCCTTTCTAACATTCGCTTCCACGTTACTCGCATGCAAAATATATGCCTCATTTCGGATCGCCACCGGAGCATCATATCTGCTGTTCAGAGTCATCCTGGTTGGCAACCACCTTTTGCGCATCATGTGTTTTGCCTGCGCCACATTGTCAGCAATTTTAATCAAAGATTCAAGGATGCAAGACTGAAGAAGGCCCTCATGAATTTAGGTGAGTCAAAACCTTGAAATTGATCATACTATTGGTTTAGAAAACTTTGTAAACAGAATTATGTTGCTCTATTTTATATGATGTTGCTGGTTATACACCCTCTACGGTCGACTTTGACATCGGATTTGCACGATTTCGTGATACCAGTCCTGAGGTTCCCGAATGGATTGATTCCATCCCCAAGGAGAAATGGACACGTGCATATGATGTAGAGGGGAGAAGATACAACCACATGACAAAAAATTTGGCTGAATCAGTTAACAGGGTGCTAAAGGGAGCCAGGAACATGCCTATCACAGCTCTTGTGAAACACACGTACACCAGAATGGTTCAGTATTTCGTAGACAGAGGTGAGGCAGCCGCCGAACAGCTTCAGCATTCACAACAATATTGCAAAAATGTGGTTGAAGCAATGAGGCGTAATCAGTCATCGGCTTCAGGGCACCATGTACGCAGATATAACGTTGCTCAAACTTTATTTCAGGTGGATGATGGCCATGACAAGTCATATTCAGTGTCCCTTGCAGATCGGGTATGTCAGTGTGGGAAGTTCAAGGCATTCAAATACCCATGTTGTCATGCCGCAGCTGCTGCTTTACATGTGCGCCAAAATCCTTTTCAGTACGTGGACAACGTCTTCCTTGTAAGCAAGTTGGTGCAGGCATATTCAGTGTCGTGGCAGCCAATAGGTAATGAACGGGCCATTCCACCGGGCGAAGGTCCAGTCATCATACCTGACAGCTCAATGCTACGAGCCAAAGGTCGTCCTAGGTCCACTAGAATACGTAACGAGATGGACGAAGTTGAAACATCCCAGAGACGTATGAGGTGTGGCATTTGTAAGCAAGTTGGGCACAACCGGAGAGTTTGTCCTAGCCGTGGGGGGACTTCATGATTTTCTGAGTCGTTGTATGTCTTTATAACGTTTTAATAGTAATCATGTTTGATTTTTTGGTTTTCTGATAATGTATGCATTTGATGTAACAATATGTTGATTACATTCAGTCAAAGAATGTCTAACATCATACGCACAACTTGGGCGTCGCTGAAGACGCCTAACTTGGGCGTCATTCAACACGCCCAACTTGGCCGTGACTGAACACGCCCAACAAATACGCATCATTCAATTGGCCCAGCTTGGGCGTGACTGAACACGCCCAAGTTTGGTGCCATTGAGCCCTATATAACTCGCATGCTCGGCACTCAAATTTCAGTGTGCATACGATGGCATTCTTAGGAGAAACCAGCAGTCAGAACATCAGCAATTCCAAATTAGCGTTCATTTATCCGAATGGATCAACGAAGCACGACGAAACAGGGGTTTCTTTCCTATGTGCAACTCCAATTCCTATGCGAATTCCTGATGACTGTTCGTTTCAAACCCTGAAGAGTAGGCTGCAACAAACCCTAATTCTTCCTGATGGCCATGTTGTTGACAACATCTACTACGACAACCGTCTATGCATGCAGGTCAGCACTATTTCTTTACTTCTGTGGCACTGACAAATGATGATGATGTTTGCTCTCAACCATAATTGCTTCTTGATGCTCCTTCATCAAGTTATGCTTCACTACTAATTGTGCTTCCTTTTTCGAGTCAAATTCTTGTTTCACAAACAAATCATCCCCTAGTTGCCACGGACCCTGCACTGATCCTGAACCCGAACCAGAACTAGAACCGCTAAAAGAGTCTTGTTCGGGTGGGTAACTCCAATCAATATATGTATAATGAGGAATTCCTTTCCAAAAAGGAATCGCCTTAGCAGCTGCACATTGAACGTCAGTTTAAGTAACCATATCAGCTAAAAACAATTAGACAACCCTAACCCGTCACTGATGAGTCACTATTTACCTTTATTTTCTCACCTTTCTGTACTCATTTTTAATCCCTGATTTGTGTTTAATTGTTTATATTTTGCACTGTTTCTCATTTAGGATTTAATTGGACCGATAATTCAGATTTTAACTAAATTGGATTTTTTTGAGTTTAATTATTCCAATTTATATTTTCAGGGCAGTTTAATAATTAATTGGCTTGGAATTAATTCATGGACTTGAAGATTGGAGTGCCACGTCAGCATCATTTTCCACATCAGCATTTTATTTTCGTTTTATTTTGCTTTAGTGAATTTTTGGGCCAAAACTGTTAGGAAAAGCCCATTTTTCTTTGTGAGAGGTCACAGACACTAGTATTTAGAATATTGTGCCCATGCAAAACAGGGAGACTCAGCTATTCTCTTTAGGGTTTTAGGTTTTTGTTTTCTGCTGAGTACTCTGCTTATGGTTTTCGTTTCTGTTTGGATTTTTGTTTTCGGAATACAATTTCGTTTCTGCTAGTGTTTATTTTCATTTCTGCTTCATCTTGCTTTCGTTTTCTGCTTCCAGTATTTTCGTTTTTGTTTAGGTTAAGTTTTCGTGTTTTTGCTTTTGAATTCTGTTTATCTTTTAGTTTCGTTTAATGTTCAACTGCTATTCAATTCTTGTTTCTGTTGCAATTTTCGAATTCATGGAAGGCTAAATCCTAGGGTTGGACCGTAGGACAGATTGCAGACCTTCAATGGAGGTTCTCTGTTCTTCTAATTCTATTCTGCTTGGTTCTTTCTTGTTGGGCTTCTGTTCTGTATTGTTTTCGAATTACAGTCATGCTTAATGATTCTGAGTTGATTGATTCAGTAATCTCAGGTTGCTTAATCCTGAGAGATTAGTCCTGACGAGGTTCGCGTTTGCTTAATTCGTGTAGGAAATTTTAGGTTAATCTTCGCTTCGTAGATTAATCTGGATTAAGTTAGGATAGATTATCTCTTGTGAACCAAGGATATTAGAGGCGCAATCTGTTCAAAGGTCTGACTTGTTTAATTAATCACTGCAATTACTTAGCATTTCTGTTTTATTTTAGATATTCTTGCATTTTGTTAAAAATCCCCCCATTACACGTTTAATCCCTAACGCAGACAATTGATCCTTGAGAGACGACCTAGGAGTCATTTCCTAGTACTACATTTAACTGTATTAATTTGACTGAGTACGACCTCGATCAAATTTTGGCGCCGTTGCCGGGGATCATCAGTTCTGCAATTAGGGTTCTAGTGTGTGTGTTTTCTATTTTGTTTTGTATTGTTCTGTTTTATGTTCTGTTATTATTGTTCATTGTTGCAAATGGTAGAGGAAGCAAGGTAGCATTCGAGTTAAGCTGAAAAATTTTAGTTTATGTTCTGTTATTGTTGTTCACTCTGATAACCAATGAAACAGTAACCTGAATTGTGCTTGTTTCCTATATCAGTTCCTGTTTCTAAAGGGTGTGGCTTGCTATAATTGTGCTTCGAGCTTTTTGTTTCTTGCATATTTGGTTGTGCTGATCAATTTTGCAGGTCCAATTAGGGTACTCAGCAAGCAATTCGTGGATATCAGAGGAACTGCATGCAGGAACAGCAGCATGAACAGTACCTAGTTTTTCTGAATTATTTGCGATTTTTGGTTTTGATAGCTAGACTTGTTATTTTTGCTTGAAATTTTGTGTGGTAACTTCTTTTAGCCTATATTTGTGTGGAAAAATACCAAAAGCACCTAAAGTATTCCAGATTCTGAAGGGAAAAAATTTTGGATTCCAATTTTTGCGATAACTTCAAACTGTCATAACTTTTAATCCGACCGTCAGAATTGGACATATTATATATGCTTTTGGGGTAGAAAAAAAGATCTAGCCATCCCAGGCTACTATGCCGCCTGGCCACCGTTGGATTTTCAAAAAAAGGCCGTTTTCTATTTTATTTTTATTTTTGAAGTTTTATTTTCCTATTTTTCTAAACTTTCTTAATCTGGTTTATATAGTTATCCTTTGAATTAGGCTTTGAAATTTGGTGTGTTGTCTTTTCATGATTTTAGGGTGTTGCAAACTGAAATTTCCAACCGAGAAATCAAGAGGATCTTAGAGAAAGTTGTCCAGCCCAACAGAAAGGATTGGAGTATAAGATTTGGACGATGCTCTTTGGGCTCATAGGACTGCCTACAAAGCGCCCATAGGAATGTCTCCTTATCGAGTTGTCTTTGGTAAGGCATGTCATCTGCCTGTTGAGATTGAGCATCGAGCCTATTGGGCTGTGAAGACCTGCAACTTTTCCATGGATCAAGCTGGTGTGGAAAGGGAGTTGCAACTAAGTGAACTAGATGAGATCCGCCTTGAAGCTTATGAGAACTCAAAGTTCTACAAGGAGAAGACCAAGAAGTTCCATGATAGCCTGATAGCTAGGAAGGACTTCGAGGTTGGCCAGAAAGTTCTCTTGTACAATTCTAGGCTCGGACTTATGGGTGGTAAGTTACGGTCAAAGTGGATTGGACCTTTTATTGTTACTAATGTTTATCCTTATGGTACAGTTGAAATCCAAAGTGAGTCCACAGGCAAGAGCTTCAAGATCAATGGACACCGTCTTAAACCATTCCTCAGCAATCCTTCCTTGCTGGATGCAGTTGTGGAGATGTCTCTGCTTGACCCTGCCTCCCTCCCATGTTCCACTACACCTTAGGGAGTTTTCTTTTTCCTTCTCCTCCTTTAATTTTATCGCACTTGTCCATATTTGTTGCATTATTCTGATTGCTCTGAACTTTTGTTGTGCCACATTGGGGACAATGTGTAATTTAAGTGTGTGGGGGGGAGAGAGATTGTTTTTTTTTGTTTTGTTTGTTTTCTTTGTTAGTTTTAATTCTTATCTTGTGTATAGTTTTGCATGTTTTGCATGTTTCTTTTTGATTTCTGGGTTTTGAATAGGATATTTGGCACTCACTTCACTCTTAGATAAGAGTTGCTTCATACTATATGGGTTGGAATCCATGTTTTTCTCTACTTGGAAAGATGATTATGAAGT
>PYAF01000665.1:236210-248957 GCA_007407185.1 Glycine tomentella | reverse complement strand
AAGGCGAGAATTAAACAATAACACTTTTTGGCCACTATGGAACTCCTTTCTAAGAATCCTAGAGTCATGGAATTTCTTCACTTTCTCCTTGTAAATCTTGGAGTTCTCATAGGCTTCCAAACGAATCTCCTCAAGCTCTTGCAACTGAAGCTTCCTTTGCATACCCGCTTCATCAAATGCCATGTTGCAACTCTTCACCACCCAATAGGCACAGTGCTCAATCTCGACTTCGGTAAGGTGGCGAAAACCACCCTATAGGGAGACATCCCCAAAGGTGTGCAGTAAGCGGTCCTATGAGCCCATAAAGCATCCTCAACAAGCTTGCTCCAATCTTTCCTGTTCGATTGAACCACCTTCTGTAACACTTGCTTGATCTCTCTGTTAAAAACCTCTGCTTGCCCATTAGTTTGGGGATGATAGGCTGTAGCAACTCTATGCACAACCCCATACTTCTGAAGCAAGGATGCAAATGACCAGTTACAAAAGTGGCTCCCCTGGTCACTGATAATGGCTCTAGGCACACCAAACCTGCAAAAAATGTTAGATCTCACAAAATCCACAACAACTTTAGAATCATTAGTTTTGGTGGCCTTAGCCTCAACCCATCTAGAAACATAATCAACAGCAAGCAAAATATATGAAAAGCCATGAAAAACAGGAAATGGACCCATAAAATCAATACCCCAGACATAAAAAATCTCACAGAAAATAATGGGTTGCTGAGGCATCTCATATCTATGTGTAATTGTGCCTCCTGCTCTCTGACACTGCTCACAAGTGGTAGTAAAGTGATGAGCATCTCTAAATAAGGTGGGCCAAAAGAATCCACAGTCTAATATCCTCCTAGCGGTCCTCTGAGGACCAAAATGACCTCCGGTAAGTGTGCCATGACAAAACTGAAGAATAGACTGAATTTCATGATCAGGCACACACCTTCGGATCACTTGGTCACTACCAAACCTCCACAAATAAGGATCATCCCAAACATAGTATTTAACATCACTCTTAAGTTTAGCTATTTGGGACCTAGATGCATGAGGTGGAACAACAGATGCAACAAGGAAATTAACAATGTCAGCAAACCAAGGTGTGACATGCAAATGCATCAAATGCTTATCAGGAAAATTATCACGAATGAGAAAGGACTCCAGAGGTCCCTCAATCCTGCTCAAGTGATTAGCAACCAAGTTTTCTGCACCACTTCTGTCCTTAATCTCAATGTCAAATTCCTGAAGAAGAAGCATCCACCTGATCAGTCTAGGTTTAGCATCAGGCTTCTTCAACAGGTATGTCAAAGCTGCATGGTCAGTAAAGATAGTGATATGGGAGCAAAGCAAGTAGGATATAAATTTATCTAAAGCAAAAACAATAGCCAAAAGCTCCTTCTCAGTGGTGGTGTAGTTAACTTGGGTGCATCCAAAGTGCGTGAAGCATAAGCAATTACATGTGATAGTTTACCAACTTTTTGGGACAACACAGCCCCAAGTGCATAATTATAGGCATCACACATCAGCTCAAAGGGAAGCTCCCAATTTGGCGGCTGCATGATGGGAGAGGTAGTCAGCTTCCTCCTCAATCCCTCAAATGCCTCTTTCCAAGGCTGGTAAAATGTAAAGTCTACGTCCTTTTGGAGAAGCTTGGACAATGGTAATGCAATTTTACTGAAATCCTGAATGAATCTCCTATAAAAACCAGCATGTCCAAGAAAAGAACGTACTTCCCGTACAGAAGCGGGGTAAGGCAAAGAGGTAATCACTTCAATTTTGGCCTTATCAACCTCAATACCTCTACTAGAGACCAAATGTCTAGCACTATACCCTCATGCACCATGAAATGACATTTCTCAAAGTTAAGAACAAGGTTAGTACTAATACATCGGTCAAGCACTCTAGAGAGACTATCCAAACATGCATCAAAAGAGGAACCATACACAGTGAAATCATCCATAAACACCTCCATGCAACTCTCTAATAAATCAGAAAAGATGCTTACCATGCACTTTTGAAAAGTGCCAGGTGCGTTGCATAGTCCAAAAGGCATCCGGTGTAAGCAAATGTGCCAAATGGACAGGTGAAAGTGGTCTTATGTTGATCCTCTGGTGCAATGTGGATTTGCATGTAACCAGAAAAACCATCAGCAATAATGTGATTTACCTGCCAACCTCTCTAAAACTTGATCAATGAAAGGGAGATGGAAATGGTCCTTGTGAGTGGCCTGGTTAAGTCTCCTGTAATCAATGCAAACTTGCCAACTGTTGGCCACTCTAGTCGGAATCAGCTCATTATCTTGATTTTTCACAACTGTGATACCCGACTTCTTAGGAACCACTTGGACAGGTGAAACCCAAGTGCTATCAGAGATGAGATAGATGATCCCTGCAGCTAGTAGCTTCGTCACTTCCTTCTTCACCACATCAAGAATAGTGGGATTCAGCCTCCTCTGGGGTTGCCTCACTGGTCTAGAATCATCCTCCAAAAGTATCCGATACATGCAAATAGAAGGATTAATTCTAGGAAAATCAGCAAGTGTCCATCCAATGGCCTTTTTGTGGCCTCTCAAAACATTCATCAACTTTTTCTTCATGCTCCAGTGGCAGACTACTGGATATGAGGACTGGGAGCTTCTGAGCATCATCTAAATATGCATACTTGAGGTGCTCAGGTAGTGACTTCAGCTCCAAGGAAGGGGGCTGAATAGTGGAAGGTAAGGAAAGACTAGGACTAAGGAAAGTGGGATAGTAGGCTCAGAACTTGTATCTGTACCTGGAACACAATCAGAGTGAAGTGCGGAGGAAATTTCTGCACAAATGCTACACACAGCAGCAGAATCATCACAGGTACAATTACAAGAACCAAGATCAAAGTCAGAAAAGTCAGAAGAAAGATCAGAAAAATCAGAAAGTAAATCAGAAATATCTACACTATCTACTGCAGCATCAATGATATCAAGGAGAAAAATAGAATGCTCCTCTGCAGGATGTCTCATAGCCTCGAAAATGTTGAACTGAACAATGTCATCACCAAACTCCATAGAAACAGATTATTTACTCGCACCAACACATCTTCAATAAGTCCAAGTGGAATTGCAGCACTCCTGTTGGCTAAGTGGATGACAATACCAGTGGTTTTCATCTCACCAAGGTGTAGTGCTCTGTAAACTGATGTGGGCATAACATTAATGGAGGCTCCAAGATCACATAAGGCATCTGCAAAAGTAATATCACCAATGGTGCATGGGACAGAGAAAGTGCCAAGATCCTTGCACTTCGGTGGCAAGGTGGATAATGGGATGGCATCAATAGCTTTACCCTGTATCAGTGCAGAAACATTTATGCCCATCTTCACTTGCTCATTTCCCTTAAGCTTCCTCTTATGGGTGCACAAATCCTTCAGGAACTTTGCATATTTTGGAATCTGTTTGATGACATCCAAGAGGAGAATGTTGACTTCCACCCTCCTGAAAGTCTCAAGCAGATCAGAATCAAGGTCCACTACTTTCTTTGCAGGAATGGCTTTAGAAGGAAAAGGTAAGGGAATCTGTTTTGGTGCAGAATCTGTTTTGGCACCATTATCAGCTTTTTTACTAGCACCAGCATCACTCTTAGCACCAACATCTGGAAGTTCTGTGCCGCTCCTCAAGGTAACGACACTCACATTCTTTGGATTAATAACTGGTTGTGCTAGAAGGTTACCAGAACCTTGCTGCTGCATCTGGTTGACAGTTGTAGCTAACTGTCCAATCTGAGTCTGCAGGTCCTGGATGGTGGCACTGACATTTTGCTGAAACTGAAGGTTGTTGGTGGCCATTTGCTTCATTAAATCCTCCAAAGAAGGTCCAGAACTAGCCTGCACAGGTTGTGTAGGTGTAGGTGCAGGTGCAGGTTGCTAGAACTGTGGCTGTTGTCTGAAAGGAGGAGGTTGGTATTTAGTAGTGGCAGGCTGGAAGGGCTGTTGTGGAGGTCTAAAAGGCTGCTGTTGTTGTGGGCCAGGACCATACCTCAAATTTGGGTGATCTCTCCAACCAGGATTATAAGTGTTAGAGTAAGGATTATACTGTTGTTGAGGTCTAAATGACTGGCCAGGTTGCATGGCAGAGACTTCAGCAGGCTGTTCTGTCTCTTGAAGAGTGGGGCATGCATCTGTGGGATGATCAGGGGCACAACAGATACCACAGAGCCTTGGTTGATTGGCTGCCATCACAGTCTGTTGTTGCCCAATAGCAAGCTGCCTCACAAGGGATGTCAACTCAGTCAATTTGTTCTCCAATCTTTGGTTATCAGCAACCATAGAGACAAAAGCTTCATTTGCAGCCATCACCTTAGTTGTTGTAACTCTAGCACCAAATTGTTGATAGTTGGCTGCCATGTTAGAAATCAACTGCCTTGCAGCAAGAGGGGTCTTGTCCATCAGAGCGCCTCCACTAGCTGCATCTATCATACTCCTATCCATCAACATCAATCCTTCATAAAAATATTGAATCAGTAATTGCTCACTGATTTAATGGTGAGGACATGTAGCACACAGCTTATTGAATCTCTCCCAATACTCATATAAAGACTCTCCAGGAAACTGCCTTATGCCACAAATTTCCTTCCGGATGGATGCTGTTTTAGAGGCAGGGAAGAATTTCTCCAAAAATCTTTTCTTCATGTCAGTCCAAGTGGTGATAGGATCTGGTTGAAGGTATAACCAATCCTTAGCAACACCATCCAGAGAGAAAGGGAATGCCTTCATCTTGACATAATCCTCATGAACATCATGAGGTCGCATGGTGGAACACACCACATGAAACTCCTTAAGGTGTTTATGTGGATCTTCACCAGCAAGTCCATAAAACTTAGGAAGCAAATGAATCAGGCCAGATTTCAGCTCATAACTGACCTTAGTTTCAAGGTATTGAATACACCAAAGTTGGTAAACAACATCAGGTGTAGCTAACTCCTTAAGAGTTAGGTTGTTATCAACCATGATACCAAGATGTGTAGAAGCAGAAGAAGTAGAAACAGATTCAGAATCAAAGTTAGAAGATACTACACTACTGTCTAAAACTACACTATCAAAGTCACAAGTTGAAAAAATGGGGGATAAACCTTGGGGAACAAATTGCAACTCAAACTGCACAAGTTGAAAAAATTTTGGGACAGCAAATGACACTACAAAAACAACTACACTACACTACTTTCTCCCTACTACTACTCTTTTTTTCTCTGTTTTTGCTCTGTTTTCTCTGTTTTTTGGCAGCACACATCAACTACATCAACTCTACTTCATAATGCACAACAACAACAATGCAAATATGTGACAAAGTGCAATTATGCAACAGAATATCAATATGCAGTGAATGTATGCAGATATTTATATATATATATATATATATATATATATATATAACTACTACTATGAACTATTTACAGCAAATTAAAGCTAGCACACAATGAACCATGTCCCCGGCAACGACCCCAGTTTTGATAAACACATTGTCGACACGCACCAAAACAATTTTACTAAGCTAATTCTGTAGCACAGAGCTAACCTAAGTCGACTCAGAGACACAATCAATATGGTTCTAGCTTCAATTTACGAATAACATTAAGCGGGAGTTTTATCAAATAGTTTGTGCGCGTAATTAAAACTTGCAAAAACGTAAACTAAAATTAAAGAGCAACACAGAAACTAACAAAATGCAAAAGAAGTAATGTAAAACAGAATTTAAAACATCAATCCAATTCATCGCACCAAGCAATTCGAATCATCATTGTTCTCAGAAATTAATCCTATCATGAAAGTTCATTCAATCTCATTAGAAGCAACTCAATCGACTTAACCCCTAAATTGATTGAAACCACAACCCTAACTGAAATATCATCCAATTAATTCTATGATTAATATTCGAAATTAGGCATGAATCCATAACCTTATCCGCTTTCAATCCTAAACGCATTCATAATCATGAAAAACAGAATAGCAATTGAAGAAGAAGATGAACATTCAAGTAGAATTCGAAATACTAAATCAGAACTCCAATTCTCCTTGTGCTTAGGTTGGTTCCTTGGATTGATTGGTGATTTAGCCTTCCATGATCATCATTAGTGAAAGTCCCATGAAAATCGTTGCACGAAAATGGAAGAACAGAAAAACGAAAATGAAGAACAATGAAGAACAGTAGAGAGAAAATAAAGAACAAGGGTTTGATTCTAAAAATTAAAGGAAAGAAAAATAAAACTTGTTTATTGAAATGTAAAGAGTGGTGTCCAAGTTTCACTAAAGTCACTAATATATGTAGTGACTGAGTTCTGAAAATAAAATGGGCCACAAACAAGCCCAACAATCTAATTATTTGGTATTCACAACCATGAAAGTCAAATTCGCAGCCCAAAATTATAAGTACAGAGGCGCTAACTTCAAAGCTAAAAATGACCCTCTAAATGATAGAATTGGCCTTGGGCTATTTCTGGAAAACGTGTAGATCTTTTCGTTATCTTTCCAGGGACTTCTAGAACGCTCCATTCGGAGATCGGTAGCACCCTATAGGTCCTGCACAAGTCAGGTACGTCAAGTGAGCCAAAAATCCGAAAATACGCAACAATTAGCAATTAAGCCCACTTACTTGCCTAGGCCAAAACTGAATTAGAATAGGAAAATAAAGGTCGAAGAGAGGTCAAATAAGCTAAGAAGGATAGAAAAATACTCAACGCACTCTATCAATTATAAAAGACCAAGTTTAAACCAATTCACCCCCTCTTGGTTATTGTGTTCATACTATTTTCAAT
The DNA here is from genome assembly GCA_007407185.1 of Glycine tomentella. Lineage (NCBI taxonomy): Eukaryota > Viridiplantae > Streptophyta > Magnoliopsida > Fabales > Fabaceae > Glycine > Glycine tomentella. The sequence goes on along the minus strand of PYAF01000665.1, from coordinate 242,188 downwards.
TGGTATCAAGAGTAGGTTCTTGAGTGTTATTCAAGATCATTATCTTTTTTCAAAGAAAATGAATACCAAACAAATTACCTTTAAGGATGGTACCTCTTTCAATCGTCCTACGATGTTTGAAGGAGAGCATTTCAATTTTTGGAAAAACAGAATGCAAATATTCATTCAATCAAATGACCCTGGTGCATGGAATGCAATAGAAAAAGGTCCTTTGATTCCAATAAAAATTGTTGATAATGAAATGATTACCAAAGAATTGGATGAGATGACAGATGCAAAAAAGAGAGTAGTTCAATACATTTTCAAAGAAAAAAATATGATAGGTTTAAAGCATAATCTTCTAAGAATAAGTCAGCTATGTGATAAAGGATTAAAGGTATCATTTAATAATAATTGCTACTTGATATGTGATGGTCAATCCGGTAAGGTGATCCATGTAGGAAAAAGAAAGGGTAACATCTACTTACTCTTTATAGAACATGCATTCATCCATAATATTAATTGTCTTGTTAGTAAGATTGATGAATCATGGTTGTGGCATAAGAGAGCTAGTCACATTAAAATGCATCACATGAACAAGCTTATTAGAAAAGACTTAGTCATTGGTTTACCTAAACTTAAGTTTGAAAAGGACAAACTATGTGATGTTTGGCAAAAAGGGAAAGAAACCAAGATCTCTTTTCAAAATAAAAACTTTGTTTCCACCTCAAGACCCCTTGAATTTCTTCACATGGATTTGTTTGGTCCTTCTAGAACTATTAGCTTATGAGGCAATTACTATGGGCTTGTAATAGTTTATGACTATTCTAGATTCACATGGAATTTGTTTTTAAGATCCAAGAGTGATGCATTTGTTGCATTCAGAATATTAGCCAAGCTTGTTTAAAATGAAAAAGGAAGCAAAATTATCTCAATAAGAAATGATCATGGTGGTGAATTCCAAAATGAGCATTTTGAAAAGTTCTGTGAAGAAAATGGAATCAACCACAATTTTTCAGCTCCAAGAATACCTCAGTAAAATGGTGTTGTGGAGAGGAAAAATAGATCCCTTGAAGAAGGAGCAAGAACTCTTCTTAATGAGACAAATTTGCCAAAACATTTTTGGATTGATGCTGTGAGTACTGTTTGCTATACTTTGAATAGATTACTCATAAGGCCTATTTTAAAGAAAACTCCTTATGAATTTACAAAGGTAGAAAACCAAACTGTAACACCTCGTAGGCCTCCGACGTGTTATCATTAATAATATCAGATTAGCGCTTAAAACTAAATTTCAAACCTCAACGGAAGCACAAAATCGTTTTTCTTGATTTATTATGTATGGAAAGAGAACATATCATGAATATCACACACATAAGAACAAATATCATACCCCTGCTGATCCAGTTTCTCATATCATACATCAATAAAGACAGATAGCTAAAAGACTTAGGCAGATTATCAAATACACAACAATAATACTCAGGGAAAAGTCTCATATATATCATAAATAGTTCTGTACAATATATATATCACAGTCCACACCACACTGTGGTGATACAAAAGAATATCCGCCCTCATCAGGGTATACAGAACTATACATGTATCAGGTGTACACATACACCATCCCTTATCAAGGGTACAAAATATAATCAAAACAAATCTGAGCCTTCAAGCTCCATCTGCTGCTTCTCAGTCAAGCAGAAACGTCTCTACTCGGGCCTTCTTCCCTGAGACTACTCTCTTTGTCCAGAAGAGTCACCTGAAATCATAAATCCCCACACGGGGTGAGATAACATATCTAAGTAAGCTCAGGGTCCTTGGAAAACCATTCCCACCCTGGCCCACAGATCCACAACACACACATCAGGCAAACATATCAAGCATGGCCCACTGGCCTGGCCCTCATCATATCATGATCATACAGATGGCAGAGCTCTTCAATGCTTGGCGGAGCTCCTCAACGCCCTGACGGAGCTCCTCAACGTTAGTATCACATCAATATATATGGCAGAGCTCCTCAACGCCTGAATACATGGCAGAGCTCCTCAATGCCTGTATTCATCTATTGGCCAACAGATATATCTCAATCACAGCATACATTCATCCAATACAGATGCACACAATATCAATATAAGCAATGCAACAACCAATGCATGCATCATGAATCATGACCAACACTCCCCAGGAGTGTGGTGTGCAACCAAAATGGGAATTCATCCCCAGGGACACTGAACTTACCTGGCAAGGTCTCAATCTGTGATCCGGTCCCTGCTCTGTGGCTCCTGCCACCAACAATCTCATAATCATGGCCTAGTCAAGGCATATATCCATATCAAAACCAATTCACAGGCATCCAAGCACAGAACATATCATATACAGAATTCCCTTATCCTAGGGTTCAGTCAAGTCTAGCCCATATTAGGCTACTCATAGACCCTTTCAAGGTCTACCAAAGCTGCATACTAAACATCTGAGTCATCCCAGACTCAATGCAACACATGCCTGAGCACACTCATATCAGCCTCATACTTAAGATATCCATGGAACGGTCTAACCTCAACACAGGCACCGTTCAATTAGCCTCTCAGGCTCATACCATCCCAATCAAGGCTCTAACATATCAGAGAACCATCAACAAGTGACTCTACACAAGTCACACAGGCATATACAGAGCCATGATTCAAAGTTATCCAATTCAAAAACTGAAAGCTAATCCTTCATCACTACAATGCCCTGAGTAATTTCCTCTACAGGACCCTGGGCTAATTCTAGCCCCAGCTTAGTGTGGGTCACAATATCCAGAAAACCCCAAATTCAAAAACAACCGAAGAAACTTGAGTTTCTTACCTCAGTGGCGACCAGAAAGGCTGGAGGACAACTTTCCTTAGCTCTGTTGTCCGTTCTGCGCCTTGGGTCCTTGCCAACACTCAAGTCTCAGAGGTTTTCCTTGAGAAACCAATTCTCACTCACAAGGGTTTTTCAAGAGAGCAATTGAAGGATTATAGCTTTCTAGATGATTCTCTCAAGATTAAAGGTCTTTGGGAGGTGTTTAGATCAAGCAAAGAGGTTCTGGGAAGCTTGGGGAGGTCAACAATGGAGGTTAGGGGCTGAGGGAAGAAGAAAATTGTTTTCTCCCTCAGCTTTTTGCGTTCTTGGCCTTATATACTCAGCCTGCCCGAGGTCTGGCGCGATCCGTGCCACAATGTCGGTGATCTGGCGCTAACAGTGCCATCCCCACGCTAACAGCGTCAACTTCCCGAACCTGTGGCGCCATCTGCGCCAACTCCCTTGACCAATCCGTGCTATCAGCGCTGCTCCTGACACTGACCGTGTGGAAAACCAGAGAAATTGGGTTTTCCAGTCAACTTCTGGCGCAACCCGCGCGGCCCTTGGGGCTACCCACGCCAACCTCTCGACAAATCCACGCTTTTAGCGCCATAGCCACGCTAAAAGCGTGACCTTGCCGAATGTCTGGCGCCATCAGTGCCACAACCAATGGGTCTGGCGCTATCAGCGCCAACCCTAGCGCGACTCGCGCCACACCTAAAATCAGGTTTTTATCTGAAGAAACCTGGTGCCAAAAGTGAGGGTCCTTACACAAACATTTCTCACCTAAGAGCATTTGGTTGTAAATGTTTTGTTTTAAATAATGGAAAGGAATCACTAGGCAAGTTTGATGCAAAAGCTGATGAAGCTATCTTTCTTGGATATTCATTAGAAAGCAAAGCATATAAAGTCTTCAATAAAAGAACTTTATGCATGGAAGAATTAGTTCATGTTGTTTGTGATGAAACTAACTCCTCAAAAGAGGAAAATAGTTGTGATAATGATGCAGGTCCTATAGAAGATTATGTCAAAATCAATGGACCAAATGAGAAGAAAAATAATGAACCAAATGAAGAAATAGAATAGTCAACACCTACTCAAAAGCCTAAGGACTGGAGAACAACAAAAAACCTCTCTCTTAACAACATAATTGGTGAAGTTACTAAGAGAGTATCTACTAGATCTTCACTTAGAAATTTATGTTGTGATATGGTTTTTGTTTTTTAAATAGAACCTAAGAACATTGATGAAGCTTTACTTAATGAACATTGGATGCTTGCCATGCATGATGAACTTAATCAGTTCAAGAGAAATGAAGTTTGGGAACTTGTTCATAGACCTTCTGTAAAATATGGGAACACTTCACACTTAACCAAGAGGGGGGATGAATTGGTTAGGCTTGGTAATTTAAAAAATTTATTGATCAAAATCAGAGTTTTTCCCTTTTTGGATCTTTATCACTTTAGTAACCAAGAACCTTTATCCAAAGATCAACCCAAGAGATGTAATGCTTCAAGAATCAAGTAGTTAACAAGAATTCACATAAAACAATCAAATATGCAGAATTAAATAAACACATAAGGAATTATACTGGTTCACTTCAAACACTATGAAGCTACACCCAGTTTTCTTCTACTCAACACTAGAGTAGAGTTCCACTATTGCAAATAACATTCTTACAAGAAAATACAAGCATCTCTTTATCAACCCTAGATAAAGTTCAGAAGTCTAAAACACTATTAGACCCTTAGAGACCAAACCCAAAATGAGAACACTACTCAGCTTCCCTTAGAGAAACACTATCTCTAGTTTTCATGCAAGAGACCCATTTACAATAGACAAGCAAATACAAGTTTCAAAAGAGAATTACAAACTCAAGGAGTAAGGAAAGAAATCACCTGATGATATGCATTAGAATGAATTTACCAGGTTGAATGCAAATAATAAACTCAGAACATGGCTTTCCTTAAACTTTGAAAAGAGAAAATCTTGCTTCACTCAATCCCTAAGACCCATATGAGTTTCAAGGAAGCAAGAACTTAATGAACCCAGAAAATCACTTAGTGAACGTTTAGAATGCTTTTGAATGCTCAGAGTACGAATTACTCAAGTTATGAAACCAGCTGAGCATGGGTTCTATTTATAATGATTTTTGTAACCGCTTGTAATCGATTAAATGCGCTCCTGTAATCAATTATTTAGCACTTGTAATCGATTACATACGCTCCTGTACTCGATTAAAATGTTCATAATGATTCTGGGTAACTATAACGAGCAATTTAATCGATCATTCTGATGTGTGATCGATTAAACCCGGCACTGTGAAAAATGTGTTTGTACTATGTAATCGATTACAATAATTGGTAATTAATAGAGTGCTTTTAGTTGAGTATTTTTCTATCCTTCTTAGCTTATTTGACCTCTCTTCGACCTTTATTTTCCTATTCTAATTCAGTTTCTGGCTTAGGCAAGTAAGTGGGCGTAATTGCTAATTGTTGCGTATTTTCGGATTTTTGGCTTACTTGATGTATCTGACTTGTGCAGGACCTATAGGGTGCTACCGATCTCCGAATGGAGCATTCTAGGAGTCCGTGGAAAGATAATGAAAAGATATACAAGTTTTCTAGAAATAGCCCTAGGCCAATTCTGTCATTTAGAGGGTCATTTTAAGCTTTGAAGTTAGCGCCTCTGCACTTGTAATTTTGGGCTGCGAATTTGACTTTCATGGTTGTAAATAACAAATAATTAGATTGTTGGGTTTGTTTGTGGCCCATTTTATTTTCAGAACTCAATCACTACATATATTAGTGACTTTAGTGAAACTTGGACAACACTTTTACATTAAATAAAAACAGTTTTTACTTTTCTTTCTTTTAGTTTTTAGGATCAAACTCTTGTTCTTTATATTCTCTCATTTGTTCTTCATTGTTCTTCATCTTCTTCATTTTCATCTTGCTATCCTTTTCTTTTTCTGCACTCATTTCATGGGGCTTTCCTTGGTGATCATCATGGAAGGCTAAATCATTAATCAATCCAAGGATCTAACTCAAGCAAGAGAAGAATTGGAGTTCCGGTTCGGTATTTCGAATTCTACTTGAATATTCACCTTCTTCTTCAATTTCTATTATGTTTTCATGATTATGAATGCATTTAGGATTGAAAGTGAATTA
>PYAF01000665.1:207502-236110 GCA_007407185.1 Glycine tomentella | reverse complement strand
CATTAATCAATCCAAGGATCTAACTCAAGCAAGAGAAGAATTGGAGTTCCGGTTCGGTATTTCGAATTCTACTTGAATATTCACCTTCTTCTTCAATTTCTATTATGTTTTCATGATTATGAATGCATTTAGGATTGAAAGTGAATTAGGATTATGGATTCATGTCTTAATTTCAAATGATAATCACAAGATTAATTGACTGATATTTCAGTTAGGGTTGTGGTTTCAATCAATTTAGGAGTAGAATCGATTGAACTGCTTCTATTGAGATTGAATGAATGTTCATGATAGAATCAATTTATGGGAATGATGATGATTCGAATAGCTTGGGTTGGTGAATTGGATTGATGCTTTCTCATCTATTTTACTTTACTCCTTGATAATCTTGTTAATTTTTGCATTATTCTTTAATTTTAGTTTGTGTTCTTGCATGTTTACTTTATGCATACCAACTGTTTGACAAAATCCCCCCTTATTATTACCAATGATTTGAAGCTAGAACCATATTGATCGTGTCTCTGAGTCGACCTAGGTTAGCTCTGTGCTACAGAATTAGCTTAGTAAAATTGTTTTGATGCTTCTCAACAAAGCAAATATCAGTAATCGATTAAGGCCGGCATAGTGAAAAACATGCTTTGAACTATGCAATCGATTACTATAATTGGTAATCGATTAAATCAGAGAGATGATATTTTCTATATGGATGATGTAATCGATTACAGCTTGGTGGTAATCGATTAAAAAGTCACTAAGGCAGATTATGTATAATCTAAGTCAAAATAATCGATTAATTCGATAGTGTAATTGATTAAAATGTTCTTGAGAATTTTCCAGAAAGCATCAAGAACAAAATAATCGATTCTTTGCCTATATTAATCGATTAAACCAGTGAAATGCTATTTTTCCAAAAACACTTAGTTTATTTCAAAAACTCAAAACAATTTACCAATGCCTTGTGATTTAATTCTTAAACTTATGAATGATATGAATGCAATGACTTGGATCATCAAGAAAACTTCCTTCCTTTTACATTTGATCACAAGTTTTTCTTCAATGCTTCAAGGACATGTTGAAAGTCCAAAACAATCCTTTGTCTTCAAATTTCTTTATGCTTCAAGTAACCCCCTCAAATCAACACCTTCTTCTCACAAGCCTATTGGCACCAAGTGAGTTTTTAGGCACAAACTAGATGAAAGTGACATCATAGTCAGAAACAAAGCTAAATTGGTTGCAAAAGGTTACAACCAAGAGGAAGGTATTGACTATGAAGAGACCTGTATTCCATGGGGATGAGATCAGTCAAGTCTAGGAGAAGGGAAGGTATCGCCTTTTAGTTGGTAACAACTTAGCAAGGTTAGAGGCCATTAGATTACTGCTTGCATTTGCATGTTTAATGGATTTCAAGCTATTTTAAATGGATGTAAAGAGTGATTTTCTTAATGGATATATTGGGGAAGAAATCTATGGCTTTGTTGATTTAAACATCCAAACCATGTTTTTAAACTAAAGAAAGCTCTTTATGGATTAAAGCAAGTTCCTAGGTCATGGTATGAAAGATTGAACCACTTCCTTCTTAGTCAATCCTTCATAAGAGGACAAGTAGATAAAATATTGTTCATCAAGAAATCTGTCAATGATATCTTATTGTTTCAAATATATGTTGATGATATTATTTTTGGTTCAACTAATCAATCCTTGTGCAAAGAATTCTCAATCTCTATGCAGAATGAATTTGAAATGTCTATAATGGGAGAATTAACATTCTTTCTTGGACTTCAAGTGAAGCAAATGAAGAATGGGACATTTCTTAGCCAAACAAAGTACTGCAATGAATTGATCAAGAAATTTGACATGGAGAAAAGCAAAGATGCTGCAACTCCTATGGCAACCTCAACTTATCTTGATTCAGATGAAAAAGGCAAAAAGGTTCATGAGTCAAAGTATAGAGGGATGATTGGGTCTTTATTGTACTTGACAGCAAGTAGGCCAAATATAATGTTGAGTGTGTGCTTGTGTGCTAGATATCAAGCTAATCCTAAAGAATCACACCTCACTGCAGTCAAGAGAATCATCAAATACCTCAAATCAACTCCAAGAGTTGGTCTTTGGTATCCCAAAGCTACAGTACTGAATTTAATTGGATACTCAGATTCTGATTTTGTAGGATGCAAATTAGACAAGACAAGCACTAGTGGAACATGCCACTTATTGGGAAGTTCACTAATCTTATGGCATTGCAAGAAACAAGCTTGTGTTGTTCTATCAACTGCTGAAGCTGAGTACATAGCTGCTGGGAGTTGTTGTGCTCAAAGCTTATGGCTAAAGCAACAATTACAAGACTTTGGTGTAGAATTTAAAGAAATTCCTTTGATATGTGACAACATAAGTGCTATCAACTTGTCAAAGAATCCAGTCATGCACTCAAGGACAAAACATATAGAAATCAAACATTAGTTTCTCAGGGATCACATCCAAAAGGGTAATCTCAAAATTGAGTTTATTGATACTAACAATCAATTAACTGATATTTTTACTAAATCCCTTTCTCGAGATAGATTCTATGGTCTTAGGAACATGCTTGGAATTCTTGATGAATTTAATATATGATAGCATGCCTATGATTTGTCTAACTACATAAAATACCACTAAAAATTGATTATGCATCACATATGATAGAAATTTGCAATTCTGATGAAAACATTGTTCACTCTGCATAATTGTCTGCTTTAATCAATTATTGTACGTATTAATCGATTGCTTGATGTTTAGAGATAATTTAGAGCCAAAAAATCTCTGGAGTAATCGATTACACTATCGTATTAATCGACTACTTAATGTTCAAATGCAATCCAGAAAAAAAATTCTCTAGAGTAATCGATTACACTGTCATGTTAATCGATTACTTGCTGCTTAGGGCTATTTTTGAGTAAGAAACTCTCTAGAGTAATTGATTATCCTGTATTTTAATCGATTACTTAATGCTTGAGAGCTGCTTCAATATTCAAATTTCTCTAGAGTAATCGATTACGTCCTCGTATTAATCAATTACGCTATGCTCAGAGACAAACTTTGCCTTGAAATAATTGACTACCAATATTCTGTAATTGATTATCTATGACGTTTCTGCAAATCTGCACAATTTTCAAGAATAAAAAATGACAATCTTATCTCTTATTTAAAATTCAAATTTGGTTTAGTGTATCCAAACTTTCTTAAAACTTGAAATAACTATTACCAATTTTTAAAAATTCAAATTTAAACTTCAAAACCTTTATGAAATCATATTTTCAAAGTTAAAATATTCACACCTGAATTTCATTCTCTCTTTAGCAAAACAGAATCACTTTTGCTTTGTCTCTTCTTCTCTGTCACCAACCCTCTACCCTACTTTTCTTCTAAATTCACCATGTCTAAGAGAATTAAAACCAGCAAAAGGAAAGATGGAGAATCCTCTAATGCTACTATGGACAGGCTTAATACCTGGTTCACCATTGAAGCTGAGAGACAAAACTATAAGCACTTCAACTCAACCAAACTTGTCATGCCTCCAAAGTATCTTGAACTTAAATGGTTTGTGAATGAGGGATTCGAATATGCTGGAAGCTCAATGGTAGGAAAAGCTGCTTGAGATAAAGGATACTTTCTACCCTTAGTTGGTAAAAGTGTTTTACACTTGTGCCAAGGCAAGTATGGATGGTGTCTTTTGTTCCCAAGTGAATGGAGTTGCTATGGAGATTGATGATGTTGTACGGAATATAGTAGCTGGAATCTCCTGTGTAGGTGTAAGAAAGTTTGAAGAAGAGATAGGAGGATATTCCAAGATGGACACATACATGGGAATGTTGCTGGATCCACAAGCAAGAATAAAGAACAGGCTGGGAAAAGGCAACATGACTAGTGAAGACAGACTTCTTCACTATATCATCACCTATATCCTTACACCAAGGTATACTAATCATGCTCATATCACAGATGATGACCTGCAACTGGTGTATGGTATGAAGATTGGAACTCAGATTAATTGGGTTCTTGTCCTTGTAGAAACAATGTTGAAGTCCAAAAGGTTGCTAAGCTACCATTTCCCCTATTCTGTATTAGTCTCAAGGTTTATTGACTATTTTGGAATTGATGTGTCAAATGAGATTGTGGACAACACAACAAACATCACCAACCTCATCAGTGAAAAGTATCTCACCAAATTGGGTTTGATGAAAACCCCAAATGGGTGGTTGATGGCTGGAGCTCAAGCTCCTCAAGGTGGTGCTGATGAAGGACAAGGAGCTGAAGAGGAAGAGGATGTTGAAGCTGATCCTGCTGAACAACAGTGAACTCCTGTTGAATCTCTAATGATTCAAAAGATGGATGCAATGATAGCTCTACATCATGAACATTTAGCTGATGTTCATTCTTCCTTAGAGGATATTACCACTAGGCTAGGGAACATAGAGACTAGGATGACTCTCAAAGATTTTGATAATATCTAGATTGGTGGATGTGTTGTCTTACTTTTGGTTGTGTTGTTTCTGCTTTCTCATTCTCGTTATTATCTTGGTTGGTTTACTTTCATGTCTTTTTATACTACACCTTACTAAGGAATAAAATTTTGTTTTATGTTTTTTACATCTTCCTTACTTATCTCAATATAACTGGATCATTTTATCTTTGATAAGCCAAAAGGGGGAGAAAAATGAACATATATATATGTTGTGCAATTAAAAGAGGGACAAAATAAAAGAGGGAAGAATGACTAAATGAGAAAAATGATAAACCTTTACTCTGATAACTCTAATTAAGCATTGCTCTTTATTTAAACTGATGAGAAATTACTTAAGATAGGGGGAGAAATCTAAATACTTGTGAATGTAAATTGTTTATGCAAAGTATACTTGACATTTGTTCTTCGCAAGAAGCTGAATCTATTTCAGATATCAAGTATAAGCTCCTTGAAATTATCTCCTAAAAGAACACAATGGATAAAGATGTTCAATTAAAGTTTGGCATGATCAAAGCCAAAAAAAGGGGAGATTGTTAGATACAGGGGGAGCTTGAAGAGGATCAAGATGCTGAGGCTCTTAGTCTTGGATAAGTTTTAGCTTTTACAGGCCATTCAATTGAAGGCATGTGTAATCTTTAGATGTCTAAGAGTTCCATCTTATGATCCATTGCATTGCATAAACATCATTCATTGGCTTGCATTCATGGTTTTCATAAAAGCACATGTTTTGTGAAAATAGCTTCAAGTTTTCATGATTGCATAAAAGTCAAGTGTTCAAGGCTTAAGTTTTCAAAAAACAATTTCGCATTGCTTTAATCGATTACCAGCTTATGGTAATCTATTAGTTAACCATTGATGAACACTTTAATCGATTACAACTATGTAGTAATCGATTACACTACACAATCACAAAATAAGTCTTCCTGTGATAATCGATTATGATTTAGTGGTAATTGATTACTTGGCACGTTTTTGAAACAAGACTTCCTGTGATAATCCATTACATGGTGAATTAATTGATTACTTTGCTCATAAAATATTTTCCAGAAAGTTCAAGAACACTTTAATCGATTAAATATGTTATTATACACAAGTGAAATTAATCGATTACATTGATAATTTAATCGATTACAATCAGTTACAACAATTTTCTATAAATAGTTGTTGGGTCTTTTGAAATAAAATTATCATTACACAACGAAATTTCATAGATTTCAAAAGCTTTCTAAAGAATGGAGAGATACTTTGAGCCATTGAGCTGTGCATTAACAAGTTGAACTGTGCATGACAAGGTCCAAACCAGGTGGCATGCATTCATATGATCCGGATATAGATAGGACATTTCATAGTTTGAGTAGAGATACTATAAGTGTAATTCTAGATAGTAGTAAAGTGTATTTTGAGCATTCTATTTCTGAACCTTCTATTTTTATTTATGAAAATTTTGATTATGAAATTGTTGTTGATACAATGGATGATAACAATTGAACTCTTAAGGAATTAGCTACACCTGATGTTGTTTATCAACCTTGGTGTATTCAATATCCTAAGACAGAAGTTAGTTATGAGCTAAAATTTGGACTAATCCATTTGCTTGCAAAGTTTCCTAGTCTTGCAGGTGAAGATCCATATAAACATCTTAAGGAGTTTCATGTAGTGTGTTCCACCATTCGACCACATGACATTCATGAGGACTATGTGAAGATGAAAACATTTTCATTCTTTTTGGATGGTGTGGCTAAGGACTGGTTGTACCTTCAACTAGATCCTATCAACACTTTGACATATATGAAGAGAAGATTTTTAGAGAAATTCTTCCTTGCATCCAGAACAGCATCCATTCGGAAAAAAAATCTACAGTATAAGACAACTGTATGGAGAGACATTATATGAGTACTGGGAGTGGTTCAACAAGTTGTGTGCTACTTGTCCTCACCATCAAATCAGTGAGCAATTATTGATCCAGTATTTTTATGAAGGGTTGATGTTAATGGATAGGAATATGATTGATGCAGCCAGTGGAGACACTTTAATGGAAAAGACTCTCATTGCTGCAAGGCAATTGATTTCCAACATGGTAGCAAATTACTAGTAGTTTGGTACTAGAGTAGTTGCACCATCCAAAGCTGCTGTAAATGAAGTTTTTATTTCTATGATTGCTGATAACCAAAGGTTGGAGAATAAACTGACAGAATTAACATCCCTTGTGAGACAACTTGCCATTGGTCAACAACAAAATGTGATGGCAGCCAATCAACCAAGGCTGTGTGGCATCTGTTGTGTGCCTGATCATCCAACAGATACATCCTACTCTCCAAGAAACATAACAGACTGTTGAAGTTTCTGCCATACAACCTGGACAACCATTCAGACCTCAACAATAGCAGTATGACCCTTACTCCAACACTTATAATCCTGGTTGGAGAGATCATCCAAATTTGAGGTATGGTCATGGTCCACAACAACAGCATCAAAGACAACAACTACATCCATTTAGACAACAACAATATTAATCCTCCACCAGCAAATACCAAGCTCTCATGTTCAGACAACAACAACAATTATAGCAATCTGCACCTGCATAACCTGTGCAGAGTAGTTCTAGACCTTCCTTGGAGAACCTGATGAAGCAAATGGAAACCAACAACATTTAGTTTCAATAGATTGTGAGTGCCACCATCCAAGATCTGCAGAGTTGAAAACAATATGAGTAGCACACAAACCAAGAAAAGGGGGTGAATTGGTTGTTCTTTGCCAATTAAAATATATTTAACAATCAGAGTTGAAAGGGATCGTATCACAAAACAAACATAGAACGCTTTTAATTAATCAAACTCCAATGTTTATAGATTGCAATTACAACAAGAAAGTTTCTGTTGATTATGAAACGTTATACCAATGAATGACAATAACCAAAAGAAAAGATAAAGGAAGATGTAATCAACATCAAGATTTATACTGGTTCACTTCTCAATTTAGAGAAGCTACATCCAGTTTCCTAACCAACTAGTTAAGATCTAACTATTTGCAATCTGTTTCTTACAAGTTTATACAATCACTCTCAATCAAACCTAGATTAAGAGCAAGGCATCTAACTCTCTTACACCCTCTATGATCAAGACTTAGAGAAGCAGATTGCATAAACTTTAAGAAAACTATTGCACTAGTTACAAAATTCAGAATTTCTAAAAAGACTTACAACCAAAGTAGTAAGGAGAGAAACATCCTGATGATCCAATACAGATGAATGTAGATGATTACAAATCTTGAATCAAGGTTGAATGAAAAATCTCAGAACATTTTCTCCAAGTTTTTCTTTAGAAAGTTGCCTTTAAAACAATTCCTCACAAGGTTTCTTGAAGCTTGAGGATTTGTTGGTCAAACACTGAATAGCTCGTAGTATCTTTTCTCTCTTCAGAAAGGGTTATAATATTTGTTGTCTTTAGTTCAAACAAGCAACATCTATTTATAGAGAAAATTGTTTTAACTGTCAATAATCGATTAAATCACTTATGTAATCAATTAAAGTGTTCTTGAGGCGTTCTGAAAAAGACTTATGAACAATGTAATCGATTAAAACGCAATGTCGATTATCACAGGAAGCTTTAATCAAAATAGTTGTCAAGTAATCGATAACCACCATGTTGTAATCTATTATCATAGGAAGTCCCTTATGTGATTTTGAACTGTGTAATCGATTACCATAATCTCGTAATCGATTAAAATTTTCTTTGTTTTCAAGTAATAGATTACCACTTGCTGGTAATCGATTAAACCAATGAGAAAACATTTTTCCCAAAACGTGAAACATGGAACACTTAGCCTTTTATGCACTCATGAAAACCTTGTGTTTCAGAAAAGCTTTTTATGAAACTTTTGCTTTTGTGAAAACATGAATGAGTTTTATGCAATGGATCATAGGAGACATCAACTTAGACATACACAAATTACAAATGACATTCAATTGAATTGGCATGTAAAAATCCTAAACATTTCAATGTCTAAGAACTTCAACTTCATTGATCCTCTCTAGCTCCCCCTGAGTCTAACAAGACTCAAATTGGACAATTAGCTACAACTGTTAACCAAATGCAACAACAAGGTTCTAGCAACATTCCAACACAACCAATTATTAATCCAAAGAATGTGAGTGCTATTACCTTGAGGAGTGGCAAGGAGCTTCCAAATTTAATAGATGTTGGTGTCAAAATTGATGATGGTTCCAAAATAGATTATGCACCAAAACAGAGTCCTCTAACTTTTCCTTCTAAATCCATACCTATAAACAAAAGTAGAGCTTGATTCTGATCTTCTTGAGACTTTCGAGAGGGTAGAAGTCAACATTCCCCTATTGGATGCCATCAAACAGTTTCCAAAATATGAAAAGTTCTTTAAGGATTCGTGCACCCACAAGAGGAAGCTGAAGGGAAATGAGCAAGTGAAGATGGACAAAAATGTTTTTGCACTTATACAGATCAAAATTGTTGTTTCCATTCTACCATCCACCTTGCCACAGAAGTGCAAAGATCCTGGCACTTTCATTTTCCCTTGCCCATTGCTGATTGCACTTTTTCAGATGCAATGCTTGACCTTGGAGCCTCGATTAATGTTATGCCCACATCCGTTTATGGGTCATTATATCTTGGTGATTTGAAACCCACTGGTGTCATTCACTTAGCCAACAAAAGTGTTGCGCTTGCACTTGAAGTTATTGAAGATGTGCTGGTGTGAGTTAATAATATGATTTTTCCAGTCGATTATTACATTTTGGACATGGAGAATGAGTCTTCCAGCCATGGTTCCACATTGATCCTAGGGAGACCATTCTTGATGAC
Source organism: Glycine tomentella (assembly GCA_007407185.1). Taxonomy (NCBI): domain Eukaryota; kingdom Viridiplantae; phylum Streptophyta; class Magnoliopsida; order Fabales; family Fabaceae; genus Glycine; species Glycine tomentella. The sequence goes on along the minus strand of PYAF01000665.1, from coordinate 226,780 downwards.
ATCTAGAACCAAAATTGATGATGTGCATGCAAGAACTCTTTCCATGGAGTTTGGTGATGATGTTGTCAATTTCAACATTTTTTAAGGCCATGAGACATATTGCAGAGGAGCATTCTATCTTCCTTGTAGATATCATTGATGTTGCAGTAGATTGTGTAGATATTTGTACAAATTTACTTTCTGAATTTTTTAAATTTTCTAATTTTGATTTTGGTTCTTTTAACTGTACCTGTGATGATTCTGCTATTGTGTGTAGTATTGGTGTGAAGATTTCCATTGCACTTCACTCTGATTGTGTTTCAGGTACAGGTGTAGGTGTTGATTCTCCTATCTCCCTTCCATTAGCCACCAACCTCCCGTTGTCGTCCACCATTCAACCACCTTCCTTGGAGCTAAATCCACTACCTCATAACCTTAAATATGCCTTTCTAGATGACGCTTAGAAGCTCCCAATCATCATATCTATCAATTTATCACTTGAGCATGAAGAGAAGTTGTTGCATGTTCTGAGATGCCACAAAAAGGCCATTGGATGATCGCTTGCTGGCTTTCCCGGAATAAATCCTTCTATATGCGTGCATCAGATACTCTTAGAGGATGATTCTAGGCCGATAATGCAACCACAGAGGAGGTTGAATCCCACCATTCTTGATGTGGGGAAGAAGAAGGTGATGAAGCTACTAGTTGTAGGGATCATCTATTCCATTTCAGATAGCACATGGGTTTCACCTGTCCAAGTGGTCCCTTAGAAGTCGGGTATCATTGTTCCGAGAAACTAGGATAATGAGTTGATTATGACTAAAGTAGCCAACAATTGGTGAGTTTGCATTGACTATATGAGACTTAACCAAGAAACTCGCAAGGACCATTTCCCTCTCCCATTCATTGACCAGGTTTTGGAGAGGTTGGCAGGTAAATCACATTATTGTTTTCTTGATGGTTTTTCAGGTTACATGCAGATTCATATTGCACCGGAGGACCAACACAAGACCACATTCATCTGTCGATTTGGCATATTTGCCTACACCAGGATGCCCTTTGGCCTATGCAACGCTCCAGATACCTTCCAGAGGTGCATGATGAGTATCTTTTCTGATTTATTAGAGTTGCATGGAAGTATTTATGGAAGACTTCGCTATTTATGGTTCCTCTTTTGATGCATGTTTGGATAGCCTCTCTAGAGTTCTTGACTGATGCATTGGGGCTAACCTTGTTCTTAACTTTCAGAAATGTCATTTTATGGTACATGAAGGTATAGTCTTGGGGCATTTGGTCTCTAGTGTATTGAGGTTGATAAGGCCAAGATTGATGTTATTACTTCTCTACCTTACCCCGCTTCTGTGCAGGAAGTGCGTTTTTTTCTTGGACATGCAGATTTTTATAGGAGATTCATCAAGGATTTCAGCAAGATTGCACTACCATTGTCCAAGCTTCTTCAAAAGGACATAGACTTTGTGATTGACTAGTCTTGCAAAGAAGCATTTGAGGAGTTGAGGAAGAAGCTTACTACCTCTCCAATCATGTAGCCACTAGATTGAGAGCTTCCCTTTGAGCTCATGTGTGATGCCTCTAACTATGCGCTTGAGGCTATGTTGTCACAGAAAGTTGATAAACTATCCCATGTCATTGTTTATGCTTCACGCACCTTAGATGCAGCCCAAGTTAACTACATCTATTGTTATACTTCATGCATCTAGGTCTCAAATAGATAAACTTAAGAGTGATGTTAAATATTATTTGTGGGATGATCCTTATTTGTGGAGGTTTAGTAGTGACCAAGTGATATGCAGGTGTGTATCAGATCATGAGATTCCGTCTATTCTTCAGATTTGTCATGGCACACCAATCGACGGTCATTTTGGTCCTCAATAGACCACTAGGAGAGTATTGAATAGTGTGTTCTATTGGCCCACCATGTTTAGAGATGCCCATCACTTTTCCACCTCTTATGAGTAGTGTCAGAGAGTAGGAAGGACCATTACACATAGGCATGAGATGCCTCAGCAACCCATTATTTTCTGTGAGATTTTTTATGTATGGGGTATTGATTTTATGGGTCCATTTCCTATTTCTCATGGTTGTCATATATTGTGTTTGTTGTTGATTATGTTTCTAGATGGGTTGAAGCTAAGGCCACCATAACTAATGATTCTAAAGTTGTTATGGATTTTGTGAGATCTAACATTTTTTGTAGGTTTGGTGTGCCTAGATCTATTATTAGTGACCAGGGGAGCCATTTCTGTAATAGGTCATTGACATCCTTGCTCCAAAAGTATGGGGTTGTGCATAGAGTTGTTACAGCATATCATCCCTAAACTAATGGAAAAGCGGAGGTTTTTAATAGAGAGATCAAGCAAGTGTTGAAGAAGGTAGTGCCACCTAATAGGAAGGATTGGAGCAACCTACTTAAAGATGTTTTATGGGATCACAGGACCACTTACCGAACACCTTTAGGAATGTCTCCCAATAGGGTAATTTTTAGTAAGGCATGCCACCTTTTGGTGGAGATTGAGCACCGTGCTTATTGGGCGGTGAAGAGTTGTAACATGGCATTTGATGAAGCGGGTATGAAAAGGAAGCTTCAATTGCAAGAACTTGAAGAGACCCGCTTATGAGAACTGCAAGATTTACAAGGAGAAAGTGAAGAGGTTTCATGACTCTAGGATTCTTAGGAAGGAGTTCCGTATTGGCCAAGTGTTCTATATGGGATGGACCTTTTGTTATTACTAATGTTTTCCCCCATGGTGTAGTTGAGATTAAAAATGAAGTTACCGACAAGGTCTTCAAAGTGAATGATCACCAACTCAAGCTATTTCATGAAAGCCCTCAAGTGGAGGGGGAGCTTGTGGCAGACCTCTCTTCGGTCTTGCCAATTTTATGTGATGATGTGCCTTGAATGACACTTGAGGAGTTTCCTTTTCCCTTCTTTTCTATGTTGTCTCTTTGGTTGCATTTCATTGCATGCTTATATTGAGGAAATGTGTACTTTAAGTGTGGGGGGGAAGGATTTACAAAATCTGTTTTATCTATTTTCTGTTATTTGTTTTCTATTTTCTATATCATTTTTGTTATATTTCTGTCCATTTTCTATTTTTTTGTATTTGTTTTGTTTTATTATTTTACTATTTTTACATACAGAAAATAAAAAATAAATAAAAATAAAAGATTTTAGATTAGTTGTTTTATGTTTTTGTTGAATTTAGGCTCTTTTTCATGTTTTTTTATAGGATTTCTAACTTGTATAAATTGTGAGAAATGTACCAATTTTTGTTGGATTGAGAGGTTTCATTGATGTGAAACATTGTTGCAATTGTTGAAGTGATAAGTAGGTTTGGAAAATAAAATTTAAGGTGGATCATGTGTGATAGAATTATGCCTTGTGAGTTTTTGGGCCTTTGTGGATGAACCACATTATTCCATTCATGTTCTTTCATGTATGATTTCACCTTTGTGCTAGATTACTCTAGGTTTTGTCTTGTCTCTCTTGTTATTCCTTGTTACACATGCATTGATTGAGATGATTTAGGCCCTCTTTCTTTTAGCCACTAGCCAAATAAACCTACCTTGCATTGATATACATTGTCACCCTTTTTTAGCCTTTAACCTTTTCTTTCTTGTGTAGCTCATTACAAGCCAAAAAGTGGAAAACCAGGTTATCCTAACTTTAGAGAGAGAAATGGGCCTTGGAATTGTTTTTGGAGTGAGTTTCAAACAAGTGTGGGGGATTTGGTCTTTTTTTTATTTGGAAGAAAAGAAAAAGAAAAGAAAGAGTATAAAAAGCAAAAGTTCAAAGAAAAAAATACAAGAAAAGAAAAAGAAAAAAAATTGCAATAAAAGTGTGTTGTGGTTCATTTTCATCCTTATAAGTTCTTTTTATTTTAATTTTGTTGTTCTCCACCTTGTTTCTTTGTTTCCACCCCTCTTTTTACTTGTTGGCTTACTCCCCATTGCCCTTCTTTTCTCTTGGTTATAGCCTATAAATATCTTTCTCTTATCCATCCTTACCTAACCCATACATTACAAACCAATAAAAGTCCTTTTGATCTTTTGATGCATGTGTATTTAAAGTTGAATGAATTAGAGTCTTGTCAATATTTGGATGTGCTAGTTAAATGTGGTGTTTGAGTGTAAACACAAACCCAAACTAATTTGATGAGGTTGAGTGTTGTTCTTTGAGTGTAAACTTGACTTTTTTTTCACTTTGCACTTTGTGATCATAGATTGCTTGTTACCTTGATATCGTTCTTCCATTTTCAATATTTCTCACTTTTGTGCATTATTAGGATCCATTGAAAAATGTGTGTCTTGTTCATACCTTTCTTTTAGTTTGTGGTTTATTCTAGTTTCATTATTTTTCTCTTAGTCTTTCTTTTAGTTTTGCCCACGAGTGCAAAAGATAAATAGTGGGGGAATTTGATTGAGCGTTTTTAGTTTAGTATTTTTCTATTCTTGACTTCTCTTGGATTCTTATTTTCTCACTTTAACTCAGTTTTGGTCTTAGGCAAATAATTGAGCTTAATTGATAATTGTTGCTTATTTTCAGATTTTGTGCTTACTTGACCTATTTTCTATGTGTAGACCTATAAGATTCTACAGAACTCTAAATGGATCATATGAGTAGTCCCTGGAAAGCTAAGGAAAAGAGCTACAATTTTTTAGGATAAGAGTGGGTTAATTCTTCCAATTTAAGGGTCAAATTAGGCTTGGAAGTTAGAACCTCTGCATTTGAGTTTTGGGCTGCGCGATTGGATTTTGGTTGGTGTAATTAGCATAATTAGTTAGTTTAGATGGTCCTAATCATAGCCCATCCTTCATTTTATTCAGTCATTATATATTAGTGTATCTAGGAGTTACTTGGAGGAGGAAAAAAATAGAATTCTAACTTCTTGTGCAAGTTTTCAGAATTAAAATTTTTTCTTTCTTTTTCTCTCAACTGTTCTTCATTTTTCTTCTTCCTTTCATTTCGGTTCTTCTATTTTCTTACACAAACTTCTTGTCTCTTCCACTAATGATGATCATGGAAGGCTAAACAATCAATCAATCCAAGGATCCAGTCCAAGCAAGGAGAATTTGAGTTATGGTTTGGTATTTTAATTTCTGTGTAAATGTTCATATTGTTCTTCAATTGTCTTTTTGATTTTCATTATTATGAATATGTTTAGGATTGAAAACGAATTAGGTTATGGATTTATTTCCTAATTTTGAGTTTTAATCATAGATTTTTTGGATGATATTTCAATCTGGTTTGTGATTTCAATTGATTTAGGAGTTAATTCGATTGAACTGCTTCTAATGATATTGAATGAATCTTCATAATATGATCATTATCTGATAAATATGATAATTTTCATAGCTTGGTTTGGTGAATTGGATTTATATTCTTAAATCTATTTACAACATCCTATATGAATTCTTAGTTTCTGCAATTTTTGTTCACTGTCTGCAAACTGCTTGATAAAAATCTCCTTGTTGTTTATAAGTGGATTAAGTCAGGAACTAAATTGGACTGTATCTCTGAGTCGACCTAGGTTAATCTTGTGTTACAGAATTATCTTAGTTTTATTTGTTTTGTAGCGATTCAGCAGTCGTTATCAAATATTGATGAAATTGAAGAGTAACAAGGTGCTTGAGCAAGAAGAAGACGTCATCACATTGAGGAAGATCACGAGGAGCAAAATGGAGGCTAGGGTTTCACTCTGCACGTTGTGGGTGTTATTAGCACTGTGTGGTTTAATCGTTTCCCGACAGGATGTCGTTTTTGTGTGTTGTGTGAGAAGGGAGAAAAGAAGATACTAGAAGGAAGGGAGTGAGCAATGTTGCGACTGAGAGTGGTGAAGGTGAGAGTGAACGTGAAAGAGAAGGAAGAGAAGGAAACTAATTTTAATTTTGGAAAAATACAATTATGCCACCACGCTTTTTTTAACATTGGTTTTTATGTCGTTAAAGGCATATTTTCTAGTAGTGCTCATACTTTCAAACAATTGCATATACAGAAGACATGATATCAAACACATTTAGTTTAGTTAAGTCATATCACGAACCTATCACAATTCAGTCGATTATTAACACTCACCAAACAAACATGATCCATCTCAATCAATCTTTAAATTATAAAATCATGAGCACTAATTAATAATAATAATATAATTCACATAAGACACATATAGTAGCCATGAAATCTCAAGGTAAGCAAATAATAATAATAATTCACATAAGGCACATCAGAGGAGTCTTGAATTCTCAAGGCAACCATTCAATACATTTTCATTTTCAATTACAAGCTTTTGATCAATCCCAACTAATGATTATCTCATATCAATTATATGTATATTTGTGTAGCAATTTTATTGAAGTTGCACAGCCCTAGTTTGTGAGTTCCGATCGGATTTGGCAATACAATTTTATGGCTTTCATCAATTCCCAATATTCTAAAACTCATACCCAGTACATGAATATTAAAAAACTATCCATCAAAAATAATTAGAATGTCACACATCCCAAATTATTTATAAGAAAATTATCCTCAAAGAATATACCATGAAAGTTTTAAGGGAAAATAAAGTGTTTTACTCACCTCTTGATTGAAGATCTCCTTTAAGCCTTTAGACATTCCTGCTGCGTATCCTATAGTCACAACACATTCTCTCCTTGCGCTTTTGGCTTTTCACTATTTTGATCTCACTTTTGTTTCCTATTTTCTCTTTCTCTCTCTCTCTATCCTCATGTCCCTTGATTCTTCTAATCTTTATTTATACTAATTTTTAGTAAATTAATTATCTATTATTTGGCTGCATCTTATCTTATCCTAAATATAAAATAAAACTAATATATTACCTTATCTTATAAATATAAGGTAAAACTAATATGTTTAAAATAGAAGATAAACAAATATCCTATCTTATCTAAACTTTATATATATATATATATATATATGTTTTATAATCTTGTCAAATATATATTTAAATAATAAATATCTATATTTTTTTTGGTATGTTACAGTGAGTAAATTACTACTGATGGATGTTCAAGGATAATCTCGGTAAAATCGAGAATATGTCTTTGAGCAAAGGAAGAACGTCTATTGATGGATGCTCAAAGAACAAAGTCAAGTAGGATTGGTTAGTTAAATCGGCAAATGGTAGCAGTTATGAGTGTAGTTATGATTTCAATGATTTGGAAAAGCAAAGGACAAGTGTCGCATTTTCGATCAAGTGGTTGTTTCTCAGCATTATTTTTTACATTTTCTATGAATAGACAAGTCTTTTTCATTTTTATTGGGTATTTGAACAATACACTACTCCTATATACCGATTACGCCGCGCTTATGCCAACCAGGTTTTATGGAAAGATGTATGTTCTTACTCATTCTTTTCTTAATCGATTATATTAGATTTACTTTCTCGCACTTGTCTATCTATAACTCCTTCTTATGGATGTTTATGATTCTTTTTCATTTTGAATATTGTCTATTTTCTATATAAATGCTTTCGATGGAAACATTGGTACTTGTGAACCAAAATGACTTATATCTTATCTTAAGAGTTCGACTTTTTGTTAGGATTGACAATTCTTTGATGAAAACTTGTATAATTGTTAAAATCATATTTTAAGTAAGCATTTTCACAAATTGAAAACAAGTTAGTTGCTAGTTTGATTAAAGAAACCTTAAAGGAATTTTGGCTGAAGTAAAATCTAGTTTAAAATACTTATTTGTTGATTCGTCATTTTTTGAACCTTAGGCCAAAATTTCCAATCAACATTAGGTCTACCATAGACAATTCTTATTTTTAACAGTATTTATTATTTATTAAATTAAATTATTTTAATTTTTGATGTTGATAATTGTTTATTACAAATCAAAATAAACCTTTTGAATTTATGAAGACAACAATGTACTTGCCCCTTATAAGTTAACTTTGACTCTATCCCTAATTAGTTATTGTTTCAATGAGAGGAGAAAATTCTCATTGGAATTGCTCTAAAAGAACCGTAAAATTTAAAATCTATTAAAAAGCACTGTTGTTTACAAATTCTTTTATGTATTCAAAATCACATCATATGCACAACATTTTGAAGTCCTAAATATCTCAATCCTTGATTAACCATAATAATCAAATGGTCCTAATTTTTGGTAGAGAGAAAGTTTGACTTGGTAGACCGAAAAGGATCCAAACTAAATGAGATGTGTATCATTTTTTATTGAGGTGAGACCCATATCATTTAGTAGATTTCCCATTAATTTTCAATATTTTTTTTCTTACATATTTTATTCATCCATGTAATTTAATGTTTTTTATTTTAGTCCTTACAATGCGTTTGTTTTGTTTGTCCTTAAGGTGTTTTAGATAACATGTTTTCATTGTTCAAAGCACATTTTTACTGTTCTAAAGTACTTTAAGGACAAAAACACAAAATAAATGCATTTCGCAAGGACTTAAGTGGAAAAAATTGAAATGACAAAAATGAAAAATGCGCTAAATTGCAGGAACAAAAAAAGCATTTAAGCCTTTTTTAAAGTGGCCACAAAAAAAACATGTTTCTTTTTACAACATTAATTTTCAATATGTTAGAAAAATATAGTAAATAATGTATTGCGAATATTTTCCTTGCATCTAATAATGAATTGTAGTGCTAACCTTTTTTTTTCTTTTTATTTTTTAATTAGACCTATTCAAACTTAGAGAAGTCTGTTAGGATTTTTACGGCAAGCGCACTGTGTTATCGTTGCAAGTTACAAAATTTATAAAGTTCGTCTCCACAGGGATTTGTGTTTACTTTTGCTAGTTTAAATCTTTACCAGTTTAGTAGTCTATATACAGATGATTAAAACGAAGGTTCATTTGTGTGATTTTTTATCCTAAAATAAAGATAAAATTACGAAAGTAAATAAACGAGTTCAAGTCAAAGAAGCTTAGGATTGGATTTCGTCTTACTTATCCCTTCGATTAGTTCTACCTATGCATTATTTTTCTATTCTTATTGACGCAAACGTTTAAGTAACCCTAATTCGAATCCTCGCAATTAAAGTCCTAAGGATATTTTACTAAATTTCGATTCCTCGCATATTTAATTAAATACCCAAGCATTAAGATTATATTCACGTGTTTAATGCGATAAAAAAACATTATGCCCTATTCCTAGCAACGTAACGTAATGAGTAAATTCATTCAGTTCAAACCCTAAGATTACTTTCCAGTCTCACTTAGGATTTAAGTTCGTGATAATAGTGATCAAGTAGAATCAAGCATTAAGCGCCGAATGAAATTACCAACAAGAAATAGAATGATGCATAAATAGAAATTAAAAGAGCATAGGGATAAGAAGAGTACGTCCAATCCTTAGAGAGTTTAGGCGTTCATCGGAATAACCTCCTCAAGAGAATGACTGAAGTAGCTTGTCATCGATCCTCTTTTCGGCAGAGTCTCCACTACAAAACCTCACTTTCTCACTTCCCCAACTCTTTACTATAACCTAGAAAGGATCCTAAGCCTAAAACAAGTATTAAGTAGCTAAACTAGTGCCTAGGAACATGCCATGCTTCACAAATCCGTGGGGTATTTATAGGATATTGCCTCCTGCCTGCTTTGGTCTCCCAGGCGAGTGGTTTCTTCACATTTTGGTCGCCTGGGTGAGCTAACCCTTATCCTCTTGGAACTTGCAGCTCGCCTGGGCGAGTTAAAACCTTAGTGCTGAAGAAAGCTTTGGGCTAAGTCGGTTCCTCGGCCTGGTTTGCTTGTAACACCACCCCTGCTTGCTATGTGAGCCCTTCTTGCTTGTTTTGATTATCCTGAAGCCTCGAAAATCCACGGAATCTATCAAAATACAAAACATGATTGGATTAATCTTCCGAAACAACTTAAAAACGAGTATTAGATGCTATTTAACTAGGTTTAGGGAAATTTATAAGCTAAGTTAATGAAATAAAAAAGATAAGTGCCACTATTTAAAACATGAATTTTACTGAAATGTGGCACTTATCAAAGTCCCGATATTATGTAGTGTTTGAAGATTTTGACATCTAAATGTATTGAACTTTTTATCAAAAGAATTTAATTTATAGTGTAGGCGATGATCTTGTATAATAATTTATGTATGATAAACAAATTCTTTTAAGTCCTTAGATTCGTCAAGGTGTATAATGTTATCATGAACCTATCCTCATTAGAACATTTCTTCCACAGTGTCCTCTTCTGATAGACTCCTTTACTGAATCAAGTCCTGTTTGCCCTGATCTTCCTTGCAATGGAATCAATTGTTCAATGGAAAGAAAAACAGAGTATGAAGTGCTCTGTTTTGGACAACTTTTAGGTTTTTATGATTTAAGAAATGGAGCAATGGAAGAATATTAGAAATGGATTTGGATTAACATCATGGAATAGGAATTCCAATAAGTCTTGCAAGAATCACCACAATAGCTCAGAAGCTATTGATAAGAAACAAGAAGTTCTTCACTAAGAACAAGGGAGAATAATTCTCAACCTCTCACACTCAAAGTGCATTCTAATTTCATTTTACCAAAAGTCCCTATAATCTGTTGTGTTGTGGTTTATATAGGCCACGAATCTAAAGCCAAATGAAATGTAAATGCGTCCTAAATGAAATACAAATGTAGCTTCCAAGGAAAGCTATCCAACAGCTACTTAAAACTGAAAATTAGAGCTTCTGCAGCAAAAACGGTAATAATCGATTATTTCGAATGGTAATCGATTATTTGAACCAAATAATCGATTACTAACTCTTGGTAATCGATTACATTGCTCATATTGTAACGACCTAAATTTCTACTTATTCTTATTAATTTTATTATTACTTAAAGATAAATTTTCTAAGAAGCGTATATTAGTAAAAATTCTAAAACATAAAACTTACAAAAGTTTTGAAACTAATGCATTATACATAGCCATAGTTCTTGTTACAAAAGTCCATATAATACAAGTATCGTACTTTCCATACTTCAGTCTAGTACATTACTTCCTCACTACTCCAGAGCTTTAATGAACCTGACCATGGTTGTCATCTAAGAAAAACATTAAACAAAACTTTGTGAGAAATAAAATTTCTCAGTAGGCAAAGCTAAATCCCAAACTTATTAGTAGGTTAGTCAATCATCAATATTCAAACACATCCATAAGAAATATGCAACTATATGAATGCATGAGATGAACTATCCCAGGGTGCAATGGCCTCCACATATCGTACTGTATGTGGCTACACCTCGTACTAGATGTAGACGCTGCTATAGTCTTACGCAAACATGCATGAATATTGCCATGTATCCTGCACCTGGGGTACTACATATCGTACTGTATGTAGCATCATATTCTGTTTCCCCAAAGCCTCGTACTGGACTTGGAAACATGAATCCACCTATCTTATCACATCAATATCCATCCATAATAAAATCAAATCCAAAAGTGAAATACATATTACCTTATGGAAAAATATTTTCATCATACATCATATGTACCATAAGCATGGTTACACCACCATACCTTAATCAAGTAAGATTATTACCAACTTATGCATAACCAGAGAATAGCCTTAACTACAAAAAAAATTATGTTAGTAATCTAACTAATAATCCTCAATATAAATAATATCTAATTCCTTTAAACATTCACAAGAAAAGATTCAAACCTAGTATACATCTTAATTCTCCTTTCACCTACCACCTCACTAATTAATCCTCAAGATTGATTCATTCAAGTATTTAAACCATTTAACTACATATCATTCATCCTCTACTTCTAAAATTTAAATCAAAATCATTTGATAAAAATATCAACAGACAACCCAAAATATCATCAAAATAACCTTCAAAAGATCATCAAATGGGCTTCCATACATCACTAATATTGATGGGTATAAATCATCAGCTATTTTATGGCTTAAATCAACATATTCTCATCAAAGAATAACCTTCAAATAGCACGAAATCCAAGCCTAAATAATAACCATAATTCAACCTACTAAAGCATGTAAATTAATCCAAGCCATTAATTAACTAGAGATTTAAGCTTAGCCTACCTCAGGTGAGTTTGAATCTTGAAATTGAATGGATAAATGGCTTCCTTCCTTCCTTGGGAAATCCTCTTAGAGATGAAGCCTTGATATCCTTCTACTAAGCTTGACAAGAACTCTTCCTAAGGTTGCTAGGTTTCTCACGAAAATTCTTTCAAAGTGATGGGTTTGTTTTTCTTACTTGATTCAAGCTTTAAAAGAGAAAGATGAAATGAAATGAAGATGGCGTAGGGAGAGAGTGGTCACGTGAATGAAGGTAGGAGAATGCCTTGAGAATGGCTTGCACTTAATGTCCTTTATATAGTGTTTAGAAAATATAACTTTCCTTAAAAAAATCTTCCAAGCTAATTATGTGACCTACAAGTGTCCTAACACTTGTCTTGGTCATAATGATTGCCTTTCCAAGTGTCCACTTAGTTGGCATGCCTTTACAAGTGTCCCAACATGTGTCCAATTTCATGAAGCTTCTCCTTGCTTCATCAAAGTTCACGTGAAGGCTAGGTGGAGGTGGAGAAATCTTGGCTTCATTTTCATATTATCTTTCATCCATGCCATACAAGTGTTATGCCACTTGTTTCTATCATGTGGTTTGCTTTCCAAGTGGCTTATCATGAAGTTTCTTGCCTCTTCTACATGCTTTCTCACATGAATGACCAATCTAAAGGAAAGGAATACAAATTTTTCTTCCATTCATGCTACATGTGGTCATTTTTTATGATGAATAAAAATCTAGTTTCTAATATGGCATTTACACATGGTATTTCTTAAAAAGAAATCAAATTTAATTTGAATTCTTTTATCTAAAGATGAATAATAGAACTCTAGATGTTCCTAAGAATTTATCTCAATGATAGTTTAAATAAATCACAAGTAGTCTATACAGAGCAATATATAAACTTTACATACTAAATTGCTCTTTATCTTGTTTTTGATTGGCCTATACTTCTGATGACCATCAAAATTACTAAACCATTTTATTAAATTGGTTTATACATTCTACAATTAAGAGAAAATTCCTTAGATTATATGTATCATTTTTCCATATTTTTCTTATGCTTGAATTTTCTTAAATAAAGTCTCAAAGTTGTTATCTTGTAAAATTCCTAGAAATTTTATTCTAGAGTTTTTTGTCACAAAATATTTTGATACTTAGTTAGTTAAGTGTACTCTATAATTTCATCATGTTCCTACAAAATTTCTAAAGTTATTTGAGCATTTTTGGCCTAGGGGCATATTGGAAATTTTGCCATTCATCCTAGGGGCATATTGGTCATTTTCAAAAATATACAAGGGCATTTTTGTAATTTTATCTTAAGGGTATTCTAGTAATTTCTACTTCATGGAAAGAGTGATTTAGTCATTTTTCTTTAAACATACTTGTATCTAAATATCATCATATTTCTACAAGTAATTATAATATAATTTTGAGGATGTTACACATATCAGCCTGAAAACTGACTTATGAACAAAATAATCGATTATCTCACCAAATAATCGATTGTCACAGGAGCTTCCAAAACCTGGTAATCTATTACGACGGAATAATCGATTATCACAGGAACTCACACTTCCATGTAATCGATTACAAGACGGAATAATCGGTTACAGCAGAGCTATTTACAAATCTAACATTTATACAAAGTATTTAATCGATTACAAGCTACTGGTAATCGATTACAACAGATAAGCTCAACATTTTGTAGCCTTCTTCATGGTTCTCCAAGATATACAAGTTGGATTGTATATGATCTTGGGGTGTTTGAGCCCTAGCCCTTGTCATTGGCCCTTTAATCACCAAAGGAAGTGCCTCCATGTGTAATTCCAAGTCTTCCTTCACTTGCCTTGGTTTTAGGATTGTATCATCCCCTCCTTCTTGAAAAGAACTTGTCCTCAAGTTTATATCTTCATTTGGACCTACATCATACAAGGAAAGATCACCAACATTAAAAGTATTACTAACACCATATTCATTAGGCAATTCAAGTTTATAAGCATTGTTGTTAATCTTTTCCAAAATCTTAAAAGGCCCATCTCCTCTTTGTTGAAGCTTGGATTTCCTTTCATGAGGAAATCTATCTTTTCTCAAATGAAGCCACACCAAATCTCGTTCCTTGCGTATCATTTGCTTTTTGTGCTTATTGGCTTGCTTGGCATATTTTTCCATTTTCCTCTCCACATTTGCTTTCACTTGTTCATGCATCTTCCTAACATAAGAAGCTTTAGACAAAACATCACGATTAATCATAGAAGATGTGTTAGGTAATGAGAATAAGTCAAGAGGAGCTAAATGATTAAAGCCATAAACAACTTCAAAAGGAGACATAAGTAGTATTATTAACTACTTTATTATAAGCAAATTCTATGTGAGGTAAACATTCCTCCCAAGATTTCAAATTGCTTTTGATATAGCATCTAAGAAGTTGACCCAAGGTCTTATTTACTACTTCGGTTTGAGCATTCGTTTGTGGGTGACAAGTTGATGAAAATAAAAGTTTAGTACCGAGCTTACCCCCACAATGTTTTCCAAAAATGACTAAAGAACTTGGTGTCTCTATCACTCACAATACTTCTTGGTAATCCATGTAGTCTCACTACCTCTTTGAAGAAAAGATTAGCCACTTCACAAGCATCATCACTTTTGTGGCAAGGTATGAAGTGTGCCATCTTTGAGAACCTATCAACCACAACAAAAATAGAATCCTTTCCTCTCTTGGATCTTGGAAGACCAAGGACAAAGTCCATAGAGATATCAATCCAATGAGAGTTAGGAATGGGTAAAGGTGTATACAAACCATGAGGCATGAATTTAGATTTAGCTTTATGACAAACAATGCATTGAGAAATAAATCTATGCACATCATGCTTCATTTTTGGCCAAAAGAAATGTTCATGTAACATGGCCAAATTTTTATCCACACCAAAATGACCTATTAAATTATTTTCACGAGCTTCTCTTATGAAAAGTTCTCTCAAAGAACTTTTAGGAACGCATAGTTTCTTTTCTTTGAACAAGAAACCATCATGTCTAAAATGTGGAAAATATGGAACACTCACACTTAACCAAGAGGGGGGTGAATTGGTTAACCTTGGTAAATTAAAATTTTCCTTTAACAATATCAGAGTTTGAAATCAGAGTTTAATGCCCTTTGGATCTTTATCACAAAACCAATTGAAAACTTTATCCAAAATCAATCCAAGATTTGTTATGCCTCAAGAATAAACTTTCAAAGAAGAATTCACAATACACAAGATATAATTCACACAAGATATGATCTAAACTGCAGAATATAAATCAAGAGACAAGATTTATACTGGTTCACCACAAAACCTATGAGGCTACATCCAGTTTCTTCTACTCAAAACTAGAGTAGAGTTCCACTATTGCAAATATGTTTCTTACAAGCAATTACAAGCTTTTCTTCCTCAACCCTAGAAGAAGTTCAGAGATCTAAAACCCTATTAGATCCTTAGAAGCCAAACCCACACTGAGAAACCTACTCAGCTGTCCTTGGAGAAACCCTATCTCCCTTGGAGAAACACTATCCCCTCTTGCAAGAAAAACCAAATACAATAGGATCAACAAAATACAAAGTTACTGCAGAAAACTTAACACCCACAAAGAGCCAGGAAAGAATTCACCCGATGATCCAAGACTGAAATGCATATGAATGAAAAATCTCAGGTTGAATGCAAACCAATTATGCAGAACAACTTTCCTAAGCCTTTGTGAAAGAGTAGTTTGCTTCACTAACAAGTTTAGTAACCCATGAATGATTTAATGGAAGCAAAACTCAAATAACCTAGAAGAAATGCCTTAGTGACTCCTTAGAAAGCTCAGAACATCAAAAAGTTTAAGATCAATCTCAATCTCTGTTCATACTTTATCACAAAAGGCAAGGGTTCTATATATAGTTATTTTCGTAATGGAAATAATCGATTAAAAACGCTCCAGACTCTCTTGTAATCGATTAAACCGACCTTTGGTATTCTCAGGATTTCAATAAACGGTTTAAATAATCAATTAACCCGTGGTGTAATCGATTAAAGCAGACTAAGCTAAAATCCTGATAATGAAGTGAAATCGCTTACATCCATTTGTAATTGATTAAAGCAGTCCTATGCTAAAATCATGTTTGTGAAGGATAATCGATTACATCTATTGGTAATCGATTAAAGCAACGTGATGCAAAAACATGAATGTACTAAAATAATCAATTACAGTAAGTGGTAATCGATTAAGCCAGAGTGACAGTATATTTCAACTAAGTAGGTAATCGATTACAATATCATGGTAATCGATTAAAGCAGTCACAAGGCCAATTTCTATGTATGCGACATTTCATGTAATCGATTAAGTCGATGCAATAATCGATTAAAGTGTTTATGTTTGATTTTCCAGAAAGCTCATGAACAAAATAATCAATTATGATAAGTCAGTAATCGATTAAAACGACTATATACTATCTTATAGAAAACACCTAGCTTTTTCCTAAGTTTCAAACCAATTACTTAGCTTCTATATGATGCAATGCTTAAATAATATATGAATGATATGTAATCAAAGCTTGGATCGTCATGATGCTTTCAGTCCTTTTACATTTAAATCAAAAACATCATTTCTTCAAAGCTTGAGCCATGTTGAAAGCCAAAACATCCAAGTCTTGAACCTTGCTTGAATTTTCACTTGATCTTCATTCAGCTCCCCCTCAAATCAATATAAAATATCCTTGATGAGCCCCTTTCTCACACAAAGCAAAGATACTAGAGAAGTCATTATCACTTACATACAACTCCTTTATGTGATTAAAACCAAGCAATTTAGTCTCAAGCATAGAAATCAAGCAATGCCTTCTTGAAAGGGTATCCGCCACTACATTCAACTTTCCTTGCTTGTGTTTAATGACATAAGGAAATTGTTCAATGAACTCTACCCACTTAGTGAAAATGATAGGAATACTTCAATACAACCAAGAGGGGGGGTGAATTGGGTTTGAACCTTGGTATTTAAAAATTTTACTATCAGAGTTTCCACAGGATCTTTATCACTTCAAAAAAACTTTTGAAATCAAGAATCTTTATATTCAATCAAATTCCTCTGTCAAGAAAATCAATAGACAAATGGAAAGCTTACTGTGCAAAGAATATGATTCACAAATCAATGCAATATTGAGATGATGAGAAGAGAATAAAGATCAACCACAATTTATACTGGTTCACTTCAAAAACTATGAAGCTACATCTAGTTTCTTCCACTCAACTCTAGAATGGAGTTCCACTATTGTAAATATCTGTTCTTACAAGTTATTACAAAGCCTCTCTTTATCAACCCTAGATAAAGTTCAGAAATCTAAAACACTATTAGATTCTTTGAGACAACCCACTGAGAACACTACTTAGCAAACCCCCAGAGAAACTCTATCTCTAGTTAAGAAGCAAGAAACTCATTTACAATAGACAAATCACTACAGAAATTAAAAACAGATTTACAACTTCAAAGATTAAGAAAAGAAGTCACCTGATGATCCAATGAATAATATGCATATGAATGATTCACCAGGTTGAAGAAAGATTTACAGACTTAGAACATCCCTTTCCTCAAGCTTTGAAAACAAATTTTGCTTCACTCAATCAATCAATAACCCATATGAATTTTGGTGAAGGCAAGAGCTTTGTGAACCCAGAAAAATCACTAATAGAATGTTAAGAAAGCTTATGAATGCTCAGAATTCGAATTTCTCAAGTTTTTTTTGACTCAGCAGAGCAAAGGGTTCTATTTATAACAGACTTCTAACTGAAAATAATTGATTATATACGCTCCTGTAATCGATTATTTAGCATATGTAATCGATTAATTCAAGAATGTAATCGATTAAAATGTTTAAGATTTGTTTTGGGTTTGAGCTATGAACATAATAATTGATTATCCCGTCACGTAATCGATTAAAACAGGAAGCTCTTCATTTTCAAATGCATTATGTAATCGATTACTGTTTCTGGTAATCGATTAAATCATCAAAGCATGTTTGACACAGGCATAATATATAATCGATTACAACCTTCTGTAATCGATTAAGACAGAGAGTTTAATATTTTAATTTTAGCCTAGGTAATCGATTAATCCGATATGTAATCGATTACATTGTTCTTAGAAAGTTTTCCAGAAGGCACAAAGAACAAAATAATCGATTCCTATCTATCTGTAATCGATTAAAACAACATAACCTTATTTCTCCAAAAACTTGGTTTTAAACTTGCCTTAATTATCAATTGCTTTTGTATTAACACACAATCTAACAATCCTAAGTGAATGATATGAATGATATACACAGTGGATCATCAGAGATAGCTTCTTCCCTTTACAACAATCATAAATTGATTTCCAAAGCTTCAAGGCATGTTGAAAGCACAAAACATCTGAGCTTGATTCTTTGTTCATCTTCAAGTGACTCCTTTTGAATCAACAATATCCCTCGTTTTGGCTTTAAACATGCCAAATCTTCAAGTTGATTAAGCAATAGGACTTGGAGTTAACTAAGAATTTGTTTGATGAACTTCAAGCTTTTCAAACCTATAAATTTTTCAATGCCTTTGACTAGAACAAGTATTAAAAGTATTTTTGATCCAAGAAGCATTCAATTAAACATCATTCATATTGATTAGTTCCTATTTAACATCAATACTCCCCCTAAATTCCAGCATCCATCCAGTTTAAAATTTTAGGCAAAAATGAATCAAAAAATAGAGGCAAACAGAGTATATGTTACAGTACTCCCCCTTAATCATTTCTCCCCCTATTTGGCTTGTTAAAAGACAAAATTAATAAAAGCACAGCAGATAATGAACTGAAGATGCAAATGTTACTAAAATTAATTTGAGGAAGCAAGTATATTAGGAAATTTAAACAAACTTAAACAGCAATTCAAATAGAGTCTAATCTTTCCCTAATTTCTACTAAAGCATTGTCATTCATGTTTGCTTCAATAGAGTCTAATCTTTCCCTAATTTCTTCAAGGGCTTCATGAGTTTCTGCTTTGAAGTCCTCTTGAATCTTCAGCATACTATTCATCTTTTCAAGCATCAAAGACTCAAAGTCTGAGAAGATAGGTTGTTGAGGCTGTTGATGCTCTTCATCTCGTGAGTCAGCAGCAACTTGTTCTTCATCATCAGCAGCTTATTGTTGATTTGCCATAACCCATCCATTGGATGTTTTTCTCATCCCCACTTTCGTGAGATGCTTCTCCTTAATCAGACTGTTGA
>PYAF01000665.1:177316-188923 GCA_007407185.1 Glycine tomentella | reverse complement strand
ACAATTTATACTGGTTCACTTCAAAAACTATGAAGCTACATCCAGTTTCTTCCACTCAACTCTAGAATGGAGTTCCACTATTGCAAATATCTGTTCTTACAAGTTATTACAAAGCCTCTCTTTATCAACCCTAGATAAAGTTCAGAAATCTAAAACACTATTAGATTCTTAGAGACAACCCACTGAGAACACTACTCAGTAAACCCCCAGAGAAACTCTATCTCTAGTTAACAAGCAAGAAACTCATTTACAGTAGACAAATCACTACAGAAATTAAAAACAGATTTACAACTTCAAAGATTAAGGAAAGAAGTCACCTGATGATCCAATGAACAATATGCATATGAATGATTCACCAGGTTGAAGAAAGATTTACAGACTTAGAACATCCCTTTCCTCAAGCTTTGAAAATAAATTTTGCTTCACTCAATCAATCAATAAGCCATATGAATTTTGGTGAAGGCAAGAACTTTGTGAACCCAGAAAAATCACTAATAGAACGTTAAGAAAGCTTATGAATGCTCAGAATTCGAATTTCTCAAGTTTTTTTTGACTCAGCAAAGCAAAGGGTTCTATTTATAACAAACTTCTAACTGAAAATAATCAATTATATACACTCCTGTAATCGATTATTTAGCATATGGAATCGATTAATTCAAGAATGTAATCGATTAAAACAAGAAGTTCTTCATTTTCAAATGCACTATGTAATCGATTACTATTTCTGGTAATCGATTAAATCAGCAAAGCATGTTTGACACAGGCATGGTATATAATCGATTACAACCTTCTGTAATCGATTAAGATAGAGAGTTTAATATTTTAATTTTAGCCTAGGTAATCGATTAATCCGATATGTAATTGATTACATTGTTCTTAGAAAGTTTTCCAAAAGGCACAAAGAACAAAATAATCGATTCCTATCTATCTGTAATCGATTAAAACAACATAACCTTATTTTTCCAAAAACTTGGTTTTAAACTTGCCTTAATTATCAATTGCTTTTGTATTAACGCACAATCTAACAATCCTAAGTGAATGATATGAATGATATGCACACTGGATCATTAGAGATAGCTTCTTCCCTTTACAACAATCACAAATTGATTTCCAAGGCTTTAAGGCATGTTGAAAGCACAAAACATCTGAGCTTGATTCTTTGTTCATCTTCAAGTGACTCCTTTTGAATCAACACTTAGCATGTCTCTTGTTAAGTTTACCTTGGCTTTTCAAATATTTAAGAGATTCATGATCACTATGTATGACAAATTCCTTAGGTAAAAGATAATGTTGCTAAGTTTGCAAAACTCTAACAAGTGCATACAACTCTTTGTCATAAGTGGAATAGTTCAAACATGCACCTTTAATTTCTCACTAATATAAGCAATGGGATGTTTATCTTGAATTAAACCCGCCCCCCAATACCTACATTAGATGCATCACATTCTAGTTCAAAGGAAGCATTAATTAGGCAATGCAAGAATAGGTGCATTAGACAACTTATCCTTCAATGTTTGGAAAGCAATCTCATGCTCTTGCTCCCAAGAAAAGTTCATGGTCTTTTTCGTTAAATCATTCAAAGGAGAAGCAATAGTACTAAAATCTTTCACAAATCTCTTATAGAAACTAGCTAAACCATGGAAACTTATCACATCTTTTGCATTCTTTGGAGTTGGCCACTCCATGATAGCTTTCACTTTCTCTTGATCCACTTGGACTCCTTGAGCACCTACTACAAAACCTAGAAACACAACTTGTGAAGTGCAAAAAAAACATTTATCAATTGCTCCATACAATGTTTCCTTCCTTAGAACCTCTAAAACATCCTTGACATGCATCAAATGATCATCCAAATTAGCACTATAAACAAGAATGTCATCAAAATATACTACCACAAATTTACCTATGAAATATCTAAGAACATGATTCATAAGTCTCATGAAAGTACTTGGTGCATTAGTTAAACCAAAAGGCATAACTAACCATTCATAAAGTCCAAATTTTGTTTTGAAAGCCGTTTTCCATTCATCCCCTTCCCTCATCCTTACTTGATGATATCCACTCTTAAGATCAATTTTAGAGAAAATAGTAGCACCATGTAACTCATATAAAAGATCATTAAGTCTAGGGATAGGATGTCTATACCTTATAGTGATGTTATTGATTGCCCTACAATCCGTACACATCCTCCAAGTCCCCTCCTTCTTAGGCACAAGAATGATTGACATAGCACTTCTCAAGTAACTTCTCCGCTTGGCTTTGAATCTCCTTTGTTTCCATTGGTGAAGTCTTGTAGGCTGGCCTATTAGGAAGTGAACAACCCAGAATCAAATCAATTTGATGCTCTATACCTCTTAAAGGAGGTAAGCCATTTGGAATTTCCTTTGGAAAGACATCTTGGTACTCTTCCAAAAGAGATTGCATAGCTTTGGGCAAACTTTCACCTTACTTTCAACATGTAAACAAAGAGAGTTAGGAAGCATATAATAAAGAGGTTGTTGAGCCAATAACACTCTCTTCACTTGCTTTTCACTCAAAAAGAAGCTCTCTTTTATCTCATGAGTTTTTTTGTTACTATTTTCTTTTTCCTTTCCTTTTTTTACAACATTCTTTTTTTTCTTTTCAAGTGCAATAATTTTTTTCAACTCTTTTATTCTTTTTTCTTTCATCCTAATTTGATCCTCACACACTTGTCTAGGAGTCAATGGTCTCAAAATAATTTTCTTGCCTTTATGCTCAAACTCAAAAGTATTTTCCTTGCCATCATGTACAACTTTTCTATCATATTGCCATGGTCTACCAAGAAGGATATGACCAGCTTCCATAGGAACAATATCACAAAGAACATTATCTTGATAAGCATTAATAGAAAAAGCAATGAGCACTTGAGAATTTACCACCACTTCTCCACTCTCACTAAGTCATTGTAGCTTGTATGACTTTGGATGTATTGTGGTTGGCAATTGTAATTTCTCCACAATTCTTGTGCTAGCTACATTAGTATAACTCCCACCATCAATGATGAGTGAACATACTTTGTATCTAACCAAGCATCTTGTGTGAAAAATATTTTCTCTTTGATTCTCCTCTTTATCTAGGCACAAATTACTCAACATTCTTCTAACCATTAAAAGATCCCCCTCTTCGGCCTCTACAAGTGTAAGTGCCTTTTTTTCTCACTTGAAGAACTAGAGGCATAACTTGAGGATTCACTTGTGATCTTCCCATCCTCTAGCAATGTCATAGTTCTCTTATTAGGACATTGAGAAGCAATATGTCCTCTTCCTAGACACTTGAAGCATTTGATGCTTCCCGTTTTTGTTGGAGTTACTTGTTCAATCTTTTAGTTGATTTTTCTACCTTCTCTTCTCTTCTTTTAACTTGAGAACTCTCCCCTCTTGGCTTATCTCTCCAACTAGAAGTTGCAGCCCATTAGACTTGGAATAGGGAATTTTCCTCCTTTTCATTTGTTGTTCCACCCTTTGAGCTTTATGCACTAGGTCCTCAATTGTGTCATAAGAATATAGCTCCACCAATCTTGAATTTCTTTATTCAAACCATGAATAAACCTAGCCATAATTGCTTCTTTATGTTCCACAATTCCAGCTCTCATCATCAACAACTCCATTTCCTTATAATACTCATCAACACTTTTGGAACTTTGGAAATGTCTTTGAAGAAGATTGTGAACATATCTTGAGTAATAAGCTGGAACAAACCTACCCCTCAAACTTGCTTTCAAATCTTCCCAAGAATTTACTCTTTGCCTTCTTCCCCCAACTATATCTCTTTGAATGTGGTTCCACCACTCCAAAGCATAACCACCAAATTCTATAGTTGCAAGAGTAACTTTCTTGTCTTCCTCAAAATGTTGACATGAGAAAATTTGTTCAACCTTTATTTCCCACTCAAAGTATTCATTAGGATCATTAGTGCCAAGGAATTTTGGAATTTTAATTTTGATTCCACCCAATCCTCCATTCCTCTCATCTCTCTCCATCTCCCTATCTTCATCTTTTCTATGTTCTTTCTTCATCCTCCTAGGATAATGTCTCCTATGATTTTCTCTTCTATCATGTTGTCTCCTCCTTTCATCATAATAATTTGCTCCATAAGAAGAAGCACAATCACTCCCCCTTCTACTACCATCACCCAATCCATCCACACTACCCATGGAACTACTCTTTCTTGTTTTCTCCTTTTGCAACTCTTCAAATTTTGCATCCATTCTAGTTTGCAATTTCTCCATTTGCTTAGTCATGGCTCTCATCAACCTAGAAGTTTTAGGTGACAAAACATCTCCTCCACTTGAACTCATCCTTCACAGAAATTGTTAGCAAAACACAAGTATATATAAGAAATTCCTCACCACTCTCTAAGTGTTTACTCTTACTCTCTTGTTTGCACACTTTCAAGACTTTTTCTATAATATTCTCTCTTGCCTTTTTCCAGTCTTATTCTCTCTTTAGTTCTTAGACAAAAACTTCAAGTCCAATCAAGCCTTTTTGCTAAAGTGAAATATGAAATGATTCTAAACAAGGCTTAAGAGTCCAAAGAATAGAAAACTTCTAAGACAAAACTTTTAGAATTTTAAAGAGACAAGCAACAAAGCACAATTTAGAAAGGACTACTCAAATTGGAATTTATAAGACAACTCAAGCAATACTTTAGATTTAACAAACTTCACAATAAAGATATGCCAATGAATTCAATTGTTGAAAGACATTTCATCAATTCTGAATGTCATACACTTTTACTTGTTTTTGTTGTTCAAGCAATTTTGAAACTTGTAATTTTGTAGCTTACTTCTAGTTTTCTGTTTTCCAGCTACTTTTCAATATTTCTTTTGTTTTCTAATAACACTTGATGCAATTTTTTCTCTCTTTGTTTTTGTTTCTAATACTTGCTCCAGATCAAGCACGAAATTGAAATCAAAACAAAGTATTACACAACACAACAACAATACTAACACGAATTGACAAGAATCAAAGCTAGAAATTAGGAAAAACTATGAAGAACACATGAAGAACATGAATTCACAAGGAAACTTGAAGAAAACCTAGGTTTTTGTAACACAACACTTAACAAAGCTACAACACTAAGAATCACAAGAAAACATCAAGAAACAAGGAATTGCTAAGGATTTTTCGTTTTTGACTCTAATGCAGAATTTTACCTTTGAAGAATCCCAAAACTGAAATTGAAGAAGAATTCCACAAGGTTTAAGCTCTAGATACCAAATGATAGACTCCTTTACTGAATCAAGTCCTACTTGCCCCGATCTTCCTTGCAATGGAATCAATTCTTCAATGGAAAGAAAAACAGAGTATGAAGTGCTTTGTTTTGGATAGCTTTTAGGTTTTTGTGATTTAAGAAATGGAGTAATGGAAGAAGATTAGAAGTGGATTTGAATTGACACCATGGAATAGGAATTCCAATAAGTCTTGCAAGAATCACCACAATAGCTCAGAAGCTATTGATAAGAAACAAGAAGTTCTTTACTAAGAACAAGGGAGAATAATTCTCAACCTCTCACACTCAAAGTGCATTCTAATTTCATTTTACCAAAAGTCCCTACAATCTGTTGTGTTGTGGTTTATATAGACCACGAATCTAAAGCCAAATGAAATGTAAATGCGTCCTAAATGAAATACAAATGTAGCTTCCAAGGAAAGCTATCCAACAGCTACTTAAAACTGAAAATTAGCGCTTCTGCAGCAAAAACGGTAATAATCTATTATTTCGAATGGTAATTGATTATTTGAACCAAATAATTGATTACTAACTCTTGGTAATCGATTACATTGCTCATATCAGTTTGAAAACTGACTTACGAACAAAATAATCGATTATCTCACCAAATAATCGATTATCACAAGAGCTTCCAAAACCTGGTAATCGATTACACGACAGAATAATCGATTATCACAGGAACTCACACTTCCATGTAATCGATTACAAGACGGAATAATCGATTACAGCAGAGCTATTTACAAATCTAACATTTATACAAAGTATTTAATAGATTATAGGCTACTGGTAATCGATTACAACAGATAAGCTCAACATTTTGTAGCCTTCTTCATGGTTCTCCAAGATATACAAGATGGATTGTATATGATCTTGGAGTGTTTGAGCCCTAGCCCTTGTCATTGGCCCTTTAATCACCAAAGGAAGTGCCTCCATGTGTAATTCTAGGTCTTCCTTCACTTGCCTTGGTTTTAGGATTGTATCATCTTCTCTTGCATCTATGATGTCTCCAACAACGACAACTTCAATGACTTTGACGTAATTTCGTATTGTCGCAGATTCACCTGTGTCACAACTCCATCGTCGTCACTCTTGTAAGGGATTCTAAAGTACCCAATTCCATGGCCTTCATTGTGAGCCTAGTACAATTACCTTGCTCAGTGACCTTGTTGCAATGGAAAGGTTCGGGAACATAACACATTCACGAATGGTGTTGATTTTTTTTTTAATCTCTTCCATTGCGGTGTTGATTTCATTATTTTGTTTTTCCCATATTTAATTTGTCATTTATTGATTTGGTTTTATTTATTCATAGATCTCAATTGTGTTGTTGATTTGGTTGTTTTCTTATTCATATATCTCCTTTTATGGTGATGTTGATTTGGTTGTTTTGAGGATAGATTTCAGAAGAGATG
Source organism: Glycine tomentella (assembly GCA_007407185.1). Taxonomy (NCBI): domain Eukaryota; kingdom Viridiplantae; phylum Streptophyta; class Magnoliopsida; order Fabales; family Fabaceae; genus Glycine; species Glycine tomentella. Next base: position 182,258 of record PYAF01000665.1, on the reverse strand, counting down.
GTAGGGAGAATAAGATAGAGGGATAGAACAAAAGGAAAAAAAACACCATCACCCAAAGTCGCGTATCGTGATGGAGATAAATCTACGACAACAACGAAGTCGTGATGAAGATGGATATGCAAAAACAATAGAGCTTTGTCGATCGTCAAATGCATTGTTGTTGGAGACATTGTGGAAAATGCAGGGGAAAGGGACATTGTGGAAGAAATTATCATGCATAATAAATTATTTTAAAAATAAACTCATAAATCAAGTAGTTAAGGGAAATATAATGTAGATTGAATAGTTAAGGAAGAAGGAAGAGAGGCAAAGATCACAAATTTGATCTCTATGCTAACAAAACTAACTAGACAAGTCCCGTGCAAAAGTAAAACTTATTTTGCATCTTGTGAAAGTTTTTTTCTACCGTTGGATCTTTCAGTTTTTAAATTTTGAAGGTCCAAATTTTTTTAATTATTTATTTATATTTTATTTGTCTTTCCAGACTCTCACTCCAACTCCTGCAACTTCCATGGACGCCAGACACCATCGCCTCTGTCGACGCCAAACACCTCCACTGTTCCAAGCACACTACATTTTCGTTCTCCGCCACCTCCGAAAAACCAGTGACAAACAACATCGCAACGACAATTGCAAACCCAGATCGATGGCTGTTGTCGATTTCGAAGGAAGGCGAAGGTGCATCACCAATAGAGGGAGCGATTACTGGTCTTAAACCCATATCACACAAATCAAACACCAAACCTAACAAAATCAAATGCAAATCTACCAAATCAAGCTTGGATCTAACAAAACACAGATCTAACCAAATCAAGCACAAATTTCCCGCTTAGTATTTTGAGAAAATCAACCGATCTAGTGTTGATTTGGCGACCCTTGTGCTTGAAGAAGTCTTTGCTGTCGTACAGTCCACAATCTTCCGTTGTCATAACAGATGTAGTGACGTCATTGCGTTTGCATAAACCCAAGCGACGCGCTTTATTTATAGCAACAACAAACAGTGGTCGTGATTGGAGATGACTAATGGACGTATCAAAGAACTGATGATGGTCATCGGATAAGAAAGTAGAGAGAAAGAGGCTAGCTGTTTGAGGTTGAAGAGGGACCGATAAAGAGAAGGGATTTTCTCGGGGACAAATTTGGGAAAAGGGAGAAACAAAAGAGAGAGCAAAAAAAGAAAAAAAAAATTGAACCGTAGATTTCAAGTTTAAAAGATCCAACAGTATAAATCAATTTTCGTACCATGCAAAAAATCTTATACTTTCGCACGATAGAATTCTTCTAACAATTAACATTTGCCTATTTTTGCCTATAAAAAGTAGTTAACAAGGCTACAATAATACGTCTTTTATGAGCATAAGTAACTATTCCTGTTTATCGACTACGGAGATATTGTGTTTGTGTGTGCAAAGAACGCTATGTCAGTTTTAACTTTGACCAAAAACACATTGCTTCCAATGATTCTGCATTTTTCCACCATAATAGTCCCTCCGAATTTTTAAATGTATGCTGTGTTAGCCATAATCAACTTCAAGTATAAAGATCATTGATCCAGAGAGTCATTTAGTTTTATATTTTCAATTTTCACCTCGATTTATTCATTATATGTACGATTTACAAGAGGGGGATCAAAGCAATTTTTATGTAACAGAATGAAATTTTGTCCACTGTAACATCAACAACAAAAAAAGTCCAATCCCATTACATAAGGTCGCGACTATATGAATCACAATATACCATTCGGCACGATAAAATCAACATAAAACTAAAATTTAATTAGGAAACATACTAATCAATGTGATGATGGTCAAATAATTATTTAATGATAGACCGATACTACTATGAAAGACCACTTCAAAACAAAAGGATATGAAATAACCAAGCTGTCCAATTGCACTTACACAGAAAAGGGTAACATTTATATCCCAATGAAAGCCCCACAATGCCCTTTCGGATCTTTCCTTCACAGCAAGTTTGCGGGACACATCATGCTTCACATGAAGAAAGAAAAGACAAGAGCTCATGACCCACCCAAAACATAGGAAACAGCTAAGATGGTTCCTCATCTAACACGATGGTGTCTCACTTCAGAAAACTATAATACTAAAGACAAAACCAGTTGAACAATCAGAATGCAAAACTAGATGTGAAGAGAACTTACTTTATCTTTGCCCAATAGAATGCGATGCCCTATAATGGCCAAAAACTCAAAAGACTAAATTTGAACTCACTAATTAGTAATTGGTTACATAGTTTTAGGAGGACGAACCATAACTGAATGATGTCACAATATTGGCAGGAATAAACAAGTCTGATTGAACACCATCTTGTCCATCCATAGCAGGAAGCTGATTAAGATCAAAAGTCAAAATCTTGGAACAATTCTGAGCACTTTTCACAGGTGAGGAAGTTGCTTGAGCTGATGACTGAGCTTCTGCCATGCTGGTCCAATTAGACCTCTTGTGGTCCCCAAAGACTTGACCAGTTGAGAAAGTCTTGATGAAAATTTTACACTGATACCCTCTAATGGCTTCCACAGCATTACCCCCAAAATCAGTTCCTGTTTCCTCCCCTTGCATGGTTGTTGTTTTGGCATGATGCTCCTCTTTTGTGGCTAACACACCATCTGATTCAGATTCATCCATGACTTGAATGTTCTTAAAATTTATACTGCTGCATAGATGACCCTCTAAAGCTTGGTGACTTGGGAAAGTTGTATTGCATATTCTGCATAACTTGTCCCCATCCTCAGCTGCTTCTAATTCTGTTAATTTCATTTTCTTTGTCACTCTCATTCTGTCTCTCTTCATCTCATCAGAATCCCCAAAAACTGGGTTTAACAGCCCTTCAATCTGATCACCATCAAGCTCTTCCTCCCACTTGGGATTCCCACTTGCCAGCAACATGAGGTTATACACAGCCTCTTGCATATGTGGCTCAATTTCCCCATCATCTTCTAAACCAGAATTTGATTTGCTGCAAGAAGCGCTTCTGCGGCCTCTCTTGGCAGAGACAAACCAACAACCCCTGAGAGCTTGGGAGAGATCAACAGCAGCAGAGTCATCAGAAAGGGTTGATGAAGATGTGGAATTGGAGGATGCACCATTGATTGAAGGAGTGTTGTTTTGAATCCCCATCCACATCCTCTCAGGGTGAGACCTCAAGTGCCCAAACAAGGACTTCGTGGAAGAAAAGCTCTTTCCACAAAGAGAACAAGTGGGGTTGCCACTCACAAACACCCATTTGTTGGTTTTGGGCTTTGCAACACTAGTAGTGCCTTGTTTAGTCCTATGAACCTGCTGTTTCTTGGAAAGGTTGTGTATCCTCATGTGTCCACCAAGTGCTTTACCTGAACCGAACCCTTTCTTGCAGATATGACACACCCAAGAACGATGCTCATTGTTGTTAACAGCCTCTGACCCTTCTACTTTCACGATAGTAACCAAAGACCCTTGATTTTCCCTATGATGCTGAGCCTCTTGGTCTTTATCCATTGAACCAAAAATTGAACCTTTCTTGATTTTTTGGGTGATTAATGGAGAGAGAGTGCAATTACTAGCACCTTGCTAGAGATTGAGGAAAAGAACGCCAAAGGGTATAAATCACACTCACCTGATGAAGACAAAATTGACACAAAGACCAGGTCAGGTTAAAAAAGATTAAGGAAAAGAACACCAAAGGGTAGCTTAGCGACCAAGAAAATAATCTCTCTAACTGATGATTCTCTTTTATGTTGTATTTTTTTGTTGGTAAAACACAAAGAAGAGGGTAATCTAGGAATTTGAATGTAAACCACCACCAACACAATTGACTTGGTCCATTGCAGGGTTTTAAAACACTAGAAAGATAACAATAGATTGGGGAAAAAGAAAGAAAGGAAGAAGAAGAAGCGGAGATGCTACCTTAGAAATTCAGAAGAAAACAAGGTTTTTGACGAGTCGCATATTAGAGAGAGTGGTGTCTATTTGTTCTACTTCTACTAGGATTGGAAAATTGGGAGACTCCCTTTTTAACTTGTGTGTGGAAGAATAGGAGTGTCACGTTTCTGAGACCTTTACCTCTTATTACTATTGTCTTTCGCAATGCCCTTGTGCTGTGCCCCCACCTTTTACATAAATGCATTTAAAAGCCCAAACGCTATGGGAGTTTGTTTCAGTTCAGCGAACACAAATGACGCCATTAATCTCGCCACTACACGTCTACACGCCTAATATTACCTAGGTTTATACTAATAATTGGTAAGAGCCGAAGAAATTGGGTGAAATTAAAATAAAAAATAATGAGGTGGTGCAGTAAATGTATTCAACAATTAAAATTGTAAATAACGCAGTATTAAATAAAAAATACCAATTAATGAGTAGTTAGTATTTTATGCAACCCCTCAAAAAAACTATTTTATGTAATAATTCAGCATAAATATATATATATATATAATAGATGGAATTTTTGTCGGTATAAATTTGGAAAGTTTTAAATTCAAGTAAATTATTAAAATATATTAGAAGAAAAATATTGAAAAAATTTAATTACTATTTTAGTACTCTGATTTATTTATTAGGTTCAATTTGTTTTTTATTTTTAAAAGTTTTAATTTTATCCATTATTATCTTTTAAATGAATCCATTTTGTTTTCGATTAAAACTAAATTTTGTCTCATTTTTTGAAAAATGTTCCTAGCTGATAGAAGAAAAATGGATCAAATTAAACTTATTTTAAAAAAATTAATTGAACCTTTCAAAACCGATTAAAATAATAACTAAACCTATTTAAAGTTATAAAAAATAAGTATGTAATTATCTAAGACAAATGTTAACTGCAACAATAACTTGGTGTATGATTTTTCTAACTTAATTAGTAATCTTGACTCTTGAATTCAAACTTTAAGTATGTATTATATAACTGCATTAAATATTTATGCTGAATTATTACATAAAATAGTTTT
>PYAF01000665.1:155933-169872 GCA_007407185.1 Glycine tomentella | reverse complement strand
AAATATATATATCTTTTTAATTTTTTTGTTCATTATAGCATAATTAGTTTAAAAATTTCAGATTTTATTTATTTTCTAGTGTATCAAATTCAGAAAAAACTAATATATATATATATATATATATATATCTTCTATTTTGTGTTATCTTATTGCTTAATTAAAATGCTAACTATTCCTTAAATAAATCTAGATATAATTAGCATTTTAATTTTCAGATTATATCTTTTATATAAAAAATTCAAAAATTTTAATTAAAAATATATCTTTTATTTTCTGATTTTTATTTTTTAGTACTTAGGATATTTATTTTTTATTTTCAGATTTTAATATTTTCCTTTTTTAGTTAATTTTTTTGAAAAATTAATAACTTTTTATATCTTTTATTTTCCATTTAAACTGACCACTCTATTCACATATTTAAAGTTTCTATTTTTCGCCGACATGCTAGGTATAAGAAGGAAAACAACCATTCTAATTGCTCTTGATCCCGAAATCGAAAATACTTTTCAAAAGTTAAAGGGAGAAGCTTTGCGTGCTAAGAATGAACTATTCGAAGAAGGATCCTCTTCAAGATCATCAACTGAAGCAACCGAAATAGATAACAAAGGAATGGCAGAAGTAAAGCAAATCATGGCGAAATTAGCAACCATTCAAGGAACCAACGTGAGCCAACCTGTTAGACCACCAAAAATTGGGGACAAGCAAATCAATTTCCCCTCATGGGTCCACAACAACCTCAACAACAACCAATTCATGGGAGCAAGCATCGAGGACCCCATGCTCATCTCATAAGATTTCTACAATTATGCATATCAGTAAGGCTGCCAAGTATTAACGATGAACATATTAAACTCTTACTATTTCCCTTCTCTTTGGGGGGAAGTGCAACTGATTGGCTTAACTTGCACCCACATCATTCCCTAACCACTTGGGAAGAAGTTAATGACAAATTCCTCAATCACTTCTTCCCCGAGTCTAGAGTTGAAGCTATCAAGGATAGCATCATCAACTTCAAACAAGCTCCAACCGAATCACTATTTGATGCATGGGAAAGATACAAAGCCTTCCTAAGGAGTTGGCCTTGACATGGATACAACCAATTCATGCAAATTTCAATGATTATGAAAGGGAATCACCAACGATTGTAGGAGGATTATCAATGCATCGGCCGGAGGAAACTACCTCGATAAAATCACCACACAAGCGAAGACCATAATTGAAGATTTGACGATTAGTGAGAGAACCGTAATAACAAACTGTTCAAATCCCCTAAAAGGCATGTATGAACTTAATGCTCAAGATAATCTTTTATCTCTTCAACAAAAGATGCAGGTGCAAATAGAAGCAATGACTAAGGCAATCCAACAAATCCCACAACAACTCCAAGGGTCTATCTCAAAGAAACCCAATCAAGCATTCATGTGTGAAGAATACAAAAGAGGCCATCAAACATCAAAATGCACCGAGGTACCAATCGAGGAGGTTAACTACATGGGAGGACAACATCGACTGGTCACGCCCAGAACCAGGCGGGAGACAACAAACCACAACAAAGACCAAATTTATGGGACCACACCGCAAAGTTGGAAGAGTCCTTGACCAAACTCACCGAAGTAGTCATCACTAACCACAAAAACACCAAAGCCACGATAAAAAACATGGAGACTTAAATAGGGCAATTGGCCAAACAATTGCAAACCTCTTCAATTGGATTTCCTGCAACAATCGAGGGGAACCCAAAGGGCCATTGCAAGACTATTACCTCCACCATAGAGTGTGTCATAGGAGGTGAAGAAGAATAAGGGTAGAAGAAAACACCTTGCTAGAGGAAGAAATGAAAGCACAAGCCAACCCCTTCAACCCAATGTATGAAATCCTCACTTAATCCTCCATTGTTTTATTTTAGCAAGCTAAGCATCCATAAGCAAAGAGATGATGAAACGATGGCCAAATTCGAGAAATACATGGAGATGCTACAAGGGAAGAAGGAGGAACCACCTATTGAAAAACTCAGATAGGACATGCTACGTCAAGTAAGACCCACAAAACATTTGGAAGACAAGGGATGTTTTACCATCCCTATCACATTGGGAAATCTCTCTATCAACCATGCACTACTTGACTTAGACGCGAGTTGCAACCTCATGCCTTATTCTTTCTTAGAGAAGATTGGTCATCTTAACTTAAAGCCCACCAACATGACTCTATAATTTGCCAATGGTTCTTAAAAGAAAGCACTATGGAAAGAGGTAAAAGTGATGATAAAGGTAAATCATTTAACATTTATAATTGTTTTTCTTTTGTTATGGATATAGAGGAGGACCAACAAGTTCCAATCATTCTAGGAAGATTCTTCATGAGAACCACTCATCTAACCATCGATGTTCGTAAAAGAGTCTACACACTTAGAGAGGGAAATAAACAAATGTTCTACTACATTTAAGGCATTGAAGATTTTCCCAACAAATCGGCTCACCAACAACACCATCATACAACACCTTGACAATCCACATGTCATACGTCAAGCTATTGACGTTAAGGAAGCACTTACTAAGAGGCAACCTAACATCCTAACTTTAACTTTTTCTTTTTGAATTTTAAATTCTTAGGATAGTTTAAATTTAAATTTATTGCATTTTTATTCTTAGTATTGTTTTTAATTTTAAGTTTGGAGTTCAAAAAAAGTTATCAATCAGTAACATAACACTAACTTGCATTTTTTAGTTTTGTTCATCATGTTCAGCCCTATTAACGACTAGCTCATTTTGAGGACCACATACTCGTTGTCAGGGAGGTGGTGAGGCTACAATGGATAATAGGAGATGTTGAGGACTCTTAAGCCCTAAGTGAAGCCTTCTCTACCCTTGTCTTTTACTTTTGTTAATTTCGCTTTATTAATTTAGTTGTTTAGTATATGTGTGGCAGTTTAGGAATATGTTTATTATTATGAAGATAAAGAAACACAAGTAATTAAGAAGCATCACCATTTTCTTGTAACTCACCATAAAATAAACCAAATTTTATGCTTAAATCCTTTTTTGTGTGGTTGAACTTAAATGCTAAAAGTGAAAACCATTGATTTTGCTTGACTGAGATATGTAATAAGTTTGTCATGGAAATTTGAAATAAAATAAAGCAACTTGTAGACCTAGCCTTGTGAGTGAGTGATCCGTATAATGATATAAATATATATTGAGAGACACTCATATTTCAGTCACAATAGACTTTGACTAGATCTCTTGTAGATTGATTGCAATTGTATTCATTGAAATGATCAAGGCCATGTTTACATGTTTAACCAAGAGCCAAAAAGCCTACCCTACATTGTTTATCCCTTGCACCTTACTTTGAGCTTAATTGATGTATTATTTTCTAATTCCCTAACCTTGAAATTTATATGTTTATATATCCGCTACTACCCTTAACTTAAAGGATAGGAGAGCATAGGTCTAGGAATTGGGAAAAGTTTTAGGTTTGGAGTGGCAATGCACCACTCAAAGGGAAGAAAATAAAGGGTACCAAAAAGCTATCACGCGAACAAAGGTTTTAAGTATTACCCTTATTCTCTTTTGTGAAGTATTGAAAAAGGGAAAATCTAAAAAGATAATATAAAGAAAAACAAGAGAGAAGCAAAGTAAAGAAAAAAAAAATTAAGGACAAAGCAAAATATGTATGAAATTGAAAATATGGGGTACCAAGGATTGGTAGGAAGTGAACGAAAATCCAATGAATAGACTAAATGCTTTCCTTCCTTTGAGTTACTTTTGAATATCTAGAAAAACCAATTTTCCTTGTTAGCCAAGTCCCATTACAAGCCAAGAAATTTCTTAGTGATCTTTGCATGCATTTGATGTGTTGATTAACTTAAGATGAAAGTCAAAGTTGAATTTTGGTGTCTTAAGTTGTGAATTGAGTGAAACAGTTACCCAAAGCTAAGTCAAAAGCTTAAGAGTGAAACACTTATTGTGAGGACAAGTTGTTATGCCATTAAATTTGATTATCCTTCTTGTTGCATATTTCTAACCTTGCATTTGATTTGGTTGAGCTAAAAATTTGAATGTGGGCACCATACTTATTTGATTGAAGCACATGAACAAAAAAAATTGTTGAATAAAGGGGAATGCAAGAAGAGTCTGTATGTAACTTGTCATTATGTATCCTTATTCTTTAGTTTTAATTTGTCTTTTGTTTTTTAGTCTTAGTTTAATTTTGCTTTTGAGACCTTACTTCTTTTGAAGTAGTTTTTATTGTTTTAGTAGTTTTAATTAGTCTTTCTTGAGGACAAGTAAGGTTCTAAGTTTGGAGTGTTGGTAAACATCAAATTTACCCGATTTTCATATGCAACTTGTGACGTTTATTTGACATTTTCAATAACTTTAAGCCTTGTTTTAAATCAAATTAGCTTCAAATTCAATTTTTACTTTGTCTTAGGTAGAATTTTATGTTTTAGTTATTTTTAATGAACTTTCGATAGTTTTTCACAAAAATAGGTCATTCTGGCAAGAGCTCCAGAGGCTCAAAATCAATAGAAAGTTTTGGAAGGAGAAATTGTGAAAATTGAAGATAAAAGCTAGAAAAATCAAGAGCAAGATATTTTTCAAGGATAAATCAGCTAAAGAAGAAGATAGTTACTTGAATTAATTAGAGTTATTATTTGTTTGTAACTTATTGTGATTATCTCTGTAATTAAACTCATATACAATTCTATAAATAGAAGGCTAGACATTTATTGTAACGTGTAGAAGTCCCGAGCAGTTCATAGAATTATATTTTAGACTTCCACCTTCTAGATGCCTCCATTATTCCATTAGACACTCTAGGTTTCATTGTATTATTTTTATGAGTGTAATTCCTTCCACCTAGGAGAGGAAAGGATGAACCTTGTTTCGCTTTAATTCTATCAATTCAATACTTCATCTTGAGTTCTTTATTTGTTTCCATACTTAATGCTTTTATTTGATTAACCTTCTTATATATGAATTCAGGAATTGACTTTCGCTTTAGCGAGCCTTGTTGAAACCCAAACATGAATCAAGTACTTACTTGAGATTATCTCTTGGGATAGAATAATAATGGTTAAGCCTTGCTAGTTCTCAATCATTAATATTGATTGCTTATGTCAGTATGTCCAAGGGATTAGGTATCGAGCAAGTAGTATAGAATCTATATGACCATGAAGTGGATCAAGCAAATTCCAAGAGATGAGTGGAGAATTGTGAAGTTACAGTGGATCGAGTGAATTCCAAGTCCAAACCTAGACATTCATTCATCAAGATCGATGTCACCATCTCAGTCTAGTATTTTTATCTTTACTTAATTATTTTATTGTCATTTAATTTTTATTTAAATTTATTTATGTTATTTATTTTAAGACAATTACAAAACAAAAATACAAAAACCTAGTTCTTAGTTAAATAATTACATGAAATCTCTCATTTATTCCTTTGGGAGACGACTTGTATGATAGTTTAGTTACAACATCATGATTGAGTTACACTTGGCCTATATGTTGAATCTAATAAGAAATAAAACCCTAACATCTGTCCTCTAAGCAGGATTAAGTGGCCTAATCTCATGATTATTAGTAAATGTGATCATTGCCTCGTTCGGGTTTGAATAGGTACTTGGCTACCTTGGCCTAATACCTATACGATATGTTGCTTTGGTCTCTTATGGGGTCGGATAGGTACTTGATGTTCTATCTGGTATACATGCCCCCAAGCCTTTTTTGTTTTTTGGTCTATGGTGACCGAGAAGGGCTTTATGTGGAATTGTTTATTTATGGCATCTGAATCCATTTGATATGTATTTGATGTTTTGACCGTTGGTTCCTAGTGAATGTTGTGCTTCCCTAGAAGGTTGTGGCACAAATGTCGGTCAGATCATGGTCTAACACCACGTCTCTTCAACTCCCCACATTGGTAACCAAAACGCCCTTTCATTCCAACAATTGATCTTTATTAATCTAATGGTGGAGATTCACACTAGGTTTGTCCTCGTTGAAGGCCTATCTCCTATAAAAGGGAGGTGCTGGAACATCGTTTGACCGTACATAGCTTCTAATTTTTTCTTTCTCTACCGAATAATGTTTCTAGTCTTTCTTTTTATTGGTACACTTATAATTTTAGTAATAATGGTTTCAGTAGAGGCTTCATCGAGGGAGACTAAAGAGATTGACTCCAAGGTAAGGGGTTGAACTAGGAGGTGCTAGAGGTGTCCTCCAACACATCCATCTTAGTCACAGTTTCTTCAGCTTCTACTCCAAAAGAGGATTCGTCTTCCACTAGTAGTGAGGAGTCTAGCGACTTCTCGATCTTCTTGAATCAAATTCCTAAGAGGGTGGCTGATAACATAGGAAAGGTTTTGAGCTAGAGAGTTATCGCCATAGACAAGATTTTGAGGCCTTCTTCTTCGGAAACAAGGGAGGTGAAGGTGGATTCCCTTGACCGTTCTATTGAAGTGGTACAATAGAAATATTGACATGTGTTGATGGAGAAGAAGGTGTGCCCTCTGATTACCCTTTTGGGCTTCACATGGGTCGACAAAGAAGTGAGAACCTTGTTTTCTGGCTACAACGACAAGTTAGATTACTAATCTTCTTAGTTGGCTTTCCATTAGTACTATCCTAGAAGAGGAACATTGCCTGGTTACACTTTGGACAATTCGATCAGACGCTATTACTCTACCCGAGTTTGTATTTATGAATAAAGAGTTGGAGGATAGGGAATTTTTTTATATGTATGAATGCCTATTTCGAGATTTGCATGCGAAGGTTCCCTTTGATGATTTTACCATTGGTGTCCTCCACATTTTGAACGTGGCTCCATCTCAGTTACATCCAAATGGGTGAGCCGCCATATGTAACGCCTCTCTTTACTCTCTCGTGCTTGATTGATTTTTATATGGAAATTCGTGTCCTTTCTGTATTATAACGTTTTTAGTTATAAATTTTTCACGAAAATTCTTTTTCGCTTTTGCTTGCAAAGTAATGATTCGTTTGTAACGTAAACGATTCTTCCTCACCACGATAGTAAATAAGTACAGTCCCAAATACATGTCCAAAATAATATACAGACTGTTTTAAGTTTAATACAGACTACACATCTACAAAATACATCAAACACAAAATTCAAGTCATCAAGCTTTCTCATCATCCCTTCTTCAACAACATCCATAGCCTATGCATCACTGCTTCCCTGCTCGCCCAATTGAATTGGGGTCATCACAGGTGTCAGCTATAGACACAGAAATAGGGTGAGCATATGATAAACATAGTTTGAATAAAGCATAAAGGAATACATACACAAATAGTTATGATAATAAATACGTATAATTCACCCACAGATTAAATCATACCATTTTTATTCTACCCAGATCAAATCACATTATTTATACAACACCCACATAACGTACCCATCGACAGATATTTACTCCACAGATTTATTATGTGATGCAAGTAATGCATGCTCATCTTTTTATATGATGCATGACTGAGATCTCAGGTTATCATTAAATCATCATCAGTGGCCACAATCAGATAGCCCCAATCACTGGTCCAGAACTTGCATGATCAGTCAGGGTGTCACAGTGGTGCACAGGAAAGTCACCCACACTACATGTGATCATCATGGGTGGCGTGAGTTCCTCACTGCCGAAGCACCCCCCAGCTCAGACTCCTCATTGTCTGAACGCTCATACTCAGTTCCTCTAACTATCTGACACACATCTCCACGGATTAACCCCCGCAAGGCATCAACTCCACGGATTAACCCCCGCCAGGCATATGCGTACGACAATGCATGAATGATCTACTTTTATCACATCTTTAATCATTATTCTTTTTCTCAAATCACATATACCTCAAAACTCAACTTATGGCGTATGCTTTTTAAATCACAATTAAAGCTTCTTTCAATCATCACATAAAGCTTTTCACCACAGCCCAAGCATATAGCCATAGTTCAATTCTTTAAATTCTTCTTAGATAAGTCATAAGGTCATACAACCATAGTCTACTCCATACAGTTCTTAGAACAAATCATAATTTATCAAAACTTAACTATTTCATTTACTTAAAGCAATTTTATCTCTTGAAGTCAATTCATCAAACACATGGTGGGCTTTTATAGAAAACACTCAGCAACACATGAAATAACACATAACTTTTGTTTTAAACATTCAGTCATGCAAACACAATTCAAATCCAACAGTAAAGCATCAAACCAACAATAAAGATTAAAAAAAACACCTTTTAAACATATTTCATTCATTGTGACAAATTATCAAACACATGGTGTGCAACCTTGAATCCATAGAATACAAAGAAAGCTACTTAAACTTTAATCCTTATGAAGTTCAACATATTTCTAAGAATAAATCAACATGTTCTCCACCAACTTCTAGCATCAAAACAACATATATACACTTAAGGAAACATAGAAAATTTCGGCTACATCAAGGCTTAGGGACATATTCTATTAAACAATTCTAAACAACTATTGTCTTAAAAATAACCATACTATCCTTACTTTTCCTTCATTAGATTCAATTTATTTATCCAATATTCATTTCTTAATTTAAAACCAAGTTACTTAGGCAAATAACCATTCAAATAACTATCTTGAACAATTTAAGACAATTCATCAAACACTTAGCATGCAAAGCTTAGTTTCTTACTAAATCAAGCAAGGATTAATATTCAAACTAGGCTTATCATAAACTCTCCCCATACCTTTCTTTTCTTAAGCTTTTGGACAGCCCTTCCTCTTTTAAATTGAATGGTTTTGCTCCTAGAATACCTTGGCTTTCACGTGAGGTATTAAAGGTGGAAGGCTTTAGTTTTGTTTTTTGGTAAAGGGTGAAGTAGAAAAAATGGAATGGAAAGCTTTTTGGAGTGAATTTGCACGACCTAGTTCTCCCTTGGAGCTGCCCATTTTCGGTCCCACTCCCCTTTTATAGGGTAACCAATGCTTGATTTTTCTACAAAAATCTTTAGGTTCATTATGACTACTTTCCATGGGTTTTCATCTTATTGGCTACCCATTTCTAGCCATCCAAGTGTCCTAATTCAAGAATTCTCCACACCATTCTATATTCATCTAGTTTTGCACGTTTATTTGCTTGAGCAAGGTGCATTCCCTTTGATTTTATTCAAATCCGTGGAGTAGTTTAGGTTTAGTTATAAAATTTCTGCCCAAAACCCGTGTTACAAAAGTATTCATTATGAATTTTTTAGCCGTTGGATCTCTTTAAAATTTTAATGGTATACTCCTAACTTACATATATAGCTTTTGACCGTTGGGATTTTTGAAATAATATTTAGAGCTTCCTCCGTGGCCAAAGGAGTCAAGAGGAAATTTTCTTTAACAAAAATCTCCTTAAGCCATCATTGCTTGGCTTTCCAAATGGTCCAATTTCTTTATCCCTTGCTCCATAACCGTCCAAGTGTCTTTACTCTCCAAGTTTCTAAAGTTTTCTTCATTCTTTCTTGATGTGTGCACGGCCAAGCTTGAGTTTTGAAGCAATATGTTTCAATTTGGCTTAAAACCGTGGAATAGCTTTAGTTTTAGGAATTTTGCGCTTTTTATTTCATTTAACATATATTCTAAAATAATTTCTATAATCTATTAAATCCTAATTCCAATTTCTTTCTTAAAAGTAAAATTCTAAATTTATTAAAAACTAGCTTAAGTCTTAATAGCATTTTAGGATATCATTTAACTTCTCTCCCATGGTCTTTTATCTATATTCTTATTGATTAACTTTGCCTTGGATTATTAAAATTACCAAACTAACTTATTTAGAATACATACTCTTCTCATAATTAAGAGAAAATTCCATAGATTATGTCTATCATCTTCTTATAATTTTCTGATACCTGAGGTTGTCTAGATTGAGCTTTTTTCAGAATATCTTCCAAAATTCCTAGAGATCATAATTTAGGGTTCTCTGCCACCAACCATGTTGATAATTTGTTTTCTAAAGGCATTTTATTCAATACTCAGGTTCCCATAATTTTCTAAAGTCATCTTGGTTAGTTTTGACCTAGGGGCATTTTGGTAATTTTACCCTTCATCCTAGGGGTAAAATCGTCATTTCTAAAATGTTCAAGACATCTCTGTAATTGTTACCCTGGAGGTATTCTTGGTCTTTTCTAAAGCATCTAAGAGTCTTTATAGGATTTCTTTCCTCAAGATGTTTTGCTAAACTTCCTAGGGCAATTTAGTCATTTTTTGAAATGTCCAAGGGTATTTTCGTCATTTTTCCCAAATCCTTCCGCACTGCCTCTACTTATTATTTTATCCCAGTAATTGACTGTGGTTCCAAAATTTGGGGTGTTACACCATACAAGCATTTTGGGCCCTGTGTATGTACACTTATGTTAAAGCCACCCCAGGCCTGTTTCTTCATTATTTTTATTGTCAACTGCACAAGAAGGTGTGTTGGGTGTCTCTAATGTTGGTTTAAAAGAGGAATCACTTGAAGAATGAACAATGGATCAAGCTTGGTTTTGTGCTTCCAACATGCCTTGAAGCCTTGGAGATCAATTTGTGGTTAATGTAAAAGGAAGAAGCATTTTCTGGTGATCCTAGTGCATAACATTCATATCATTCATTGAGTTAATTAGATTGAGTTTTAAAATATACAAGTATTTGATAAATTAGGCAAGTTTTATCAAAGTTTTTGGAAAAATAAGTTTTTACTGATTTAATCGATTACACTAAGATAAGAATCGATTATTTTGTTCTTTGTGCTTTCTGGAAAACTATTCAAGAACAATGTATTCGATTACGTATCGGATTAATCGATTATTTTACTTATGATTTCATATAAACTGCTTTGATGAATACTTTAATCGATTACCACCAATCAGTAATCGATTACATAGGCTAAATAGAAAAAATCATCTTCCTGCCTTAATTGATTACCAAAGATAGTAATCGATTACATCATATGCCTATGGTTAACATGTTTTGCTGCATTAATCGATTACCAAATGTAGTAATCAATTACATAGTTCAAAATGATTTCTGAAGTTTCCTGGCTTAATCGATTACCAGAATCCATAATCGATTACATAGTGTATTTTAAAATATGGAACTTCCTGTCTTAATCGATTACAAGATGGGATAATCGATTATTCTGTTCGTTGCTCAAACCCAGAAGTTCTGTTGAACAGTTTAATCGATTACAGTCTTGAAATAATCGATTACATATGCGAAATAATCAATTACAGGAGCGTATATAATCGATTACTGATAGTTAGAAAGCTTGTTATAAATAGAACCCATGCTCAGCTATTTCACTAACTTGATCAATTCGTATTCTGAGCATTCTAAGGCTTTCTAAACATTCTTTTAGTGGTTTTTCTGGGTTCATTGAGTTCTTGCATTCACAAAACTCTTATGGGTTGTTAAGTGATTAGTGAAGCAAAAATTTCTTTTTCAAAGCTTGAGGAAAGTGATGTTCTGAGTTTGTATTCATTCTTCAACCTGATGAAATCATTCATATGCATATTATTCATTGGATCATCAGGTGACTTCTTTCCTTAATCTTTGAAGTTGTAATTCTGTTTTTGATTTTTGTTTTGGTTTGTCTATTGTAAATGGGTTTCTTGCTTGTAATCTAGAGATAGAGTTTCTCTAGGGGATTTGCTAAGTAGTGTTCTCAGTGGGTTGTCTCTAAGAATCTAATAGTGTTTTAGATTTCTGAACTTTATCTAGGGTTGATAGAGAGAGACTTTGTAATAACTTGTAAGAACTGGAATTTGCAATAGTTGAACTCCATTTCTAGTGTTGAGTGGAAGAAAATTGGATGTAGCTTCATAGTGTTTGAAGTGAACCAGTATAAATCTTTGTGTGTTGTTCATATTCTTTATATTGGTTATATTTTGTTTTTCTTGATTGTGAGTTCTTGTTATCAACCAAGTTCTTGAGCTATTACATATCTCGGATTGAACATTAGATTGAATAAAAAGGTTCTTGGTTTCAAAAGTGATAAAGATCCAAAAGGGAAAACTCTGATTTTGTTCAAGAAAATTTTTAAATTACCAAACCTAACCAATTCACCCCCCCTCTTGGTTAAGTGTGAAGTGTTCCCATATTTTACATCTAATACGGATTTTTTCTCATCCCCTATTTTGGATGTTCACCTCTTCATAAAAAAATTTCAAGACTGACTATTTTAAAGTACAATAAGGCCGACAACTAGGAAAGACTTTATCTTTGACTCAATAGGGAAACCTTTATTCCCTTTTTATTGACAACAATGTCCTCGCCAGTACGATGAGTACCCCAAGGAGTATTTGACTGATGAAGAACTCCGAGACCTCACCTTCCTCGAATCTCTCCCTTGTCACCTCCTTGCCCGACCACTAGTTTCACTTTTTTGGTCTTCGAATCCCATTCGAGATCTTGAGGGTTAGTTGTTTTTCCTTTACGCATATGCCAATTTTTTGCTTAAACTAGCTATTACTATTTTTAACTTGTTTCAAGGATCATGGCTTATGTTGGTGCCAACATGATGATATTGTACCTTACTTGAAAAAATTGCGTTCTTTTTTCTACTAGCAATGTCATCCACGTGCCCCTTATTAACTAAACCCTCCGTCCGAGGGACCCTCTGAAGGATACTACCCCCTACTACGAAAGAGCCCAATGGAAAATATAAACATAAGAATAACAAGCAAAGTTGTGATCATAAGTGTGACTAGGTGGAACCTTTCAGGCACAAAGATCCTGGGCATAAAGAGTCAAAGAGGATGAAGCTACAAATGTTGGAGTTCCCTTCAACAATCTAATGTCGTCCATTTCGGCCTTGACAAATCAAGGATTCTTTATCAACGAGTTTACTCTAAATTATCTTGTTGATCCAAGCCTTATTTCGAATTATGGTTGTCATATGTTGAACAAGAATGACAATGAAACCAATTGGAGGAATTACTAGGCCTTCTAGTTGAGGGAGATGACAATTACTCAACACCTTCAAGGGTCTTCAAGACAATATTACTTTGGTCAGAGACTATTCAAATTTGAAGGGACCCATCCTTCAATATCATGATTGGGTCGACCAGGCCAGATCATGAGTGAATAGAAAATCGAAAAATATGATTTTTTTTTGAATTGTTGACCAACATTTGTTTGATAACAATCGTTTCATATGTTTGTTCCCCTTTTAGTTATTATTGTCTGTCGTACGGTACGACAGAGGGGTATCCGTATATACGCCATTGTTTATGACGCACCCTTTACTTGGGAATGAAGAGGGGAAAGATAGCATGTCACAAGAGCGAGGCGAGGTTTGTAACCCTACTGCGAGAGGGACGCCTCGCAAGTCGGGCTTCTAGAGATGAGGCCTTTTGGCGAAGCCAAGTAAATTTCGGCTTGCCCACCGACTGGAATACAAAGCTTCGCTCGAATTAAAATTCACGAGATTTGAGTCATTGCCCCGAATCGGGAATGAAAGAACTGGGCACTGACCTATCCTACTCTTATGAAGGCGACAGACCAACGTGTCTTTTGAAGCTCATCTCATTTCTCATCGGACAAATCAAGGAATCAAAATGACAATAACTAGTACCGATTGATGGAGGAGAGACATATGTAGGTTGGTACAATCGCAGGTATCACCATATTAAGCATATTGCTTTAGAAAGATTGCAGCGTTAGCGCTTCTTGACTAATAACATCATAGAAAGTCCGCCCGAGCCGCATCCCCGGCATGCTATATCCACTAAGGCTTCACATGTTGAGTTGAGGGGGAGCTGAATGAAGATCAAGTGAAGATTCAATCAAGGTGCAAGTCTTGGAGTTTTGGCTTTCAACATGGCTCAAGCATTGAAGACGATTGTTTGTGATTTAATGTAAAAGGATTGAAAGCATCATGATGATCCAAGCCATTATAGCATTCATGTATCATTTAAGTATTGCATCATAGAGGA
>PYAF01000665.1:141679-155833 GCA_007407185.1 Glycine tomentella | reverse complement strand
TGATTGAACTCTGTTTTCTGTGTGTTTAAAATATAAGCATAACAAGTCTTGGATTGAACTTGGATAAGGATATTCATTTAGTTTTGTGATAAAGATCCAAAGGGCATTTTTAACTCTGATTTTTGAACAAGAAAATTTTAAATATCTATACTTAACCAATTCACCCCCCTCTTGGTTAATTGTGAGTGTTTCTTATTTTTCCACATCACATCCCACTTCATCCTACCAACTATACCTTATATCTGGCGAAGCTTCTAGAAGGCCCACCACTTCATAGGAGCGATAGCGAAGCCGTATAAAGGCAAACAGGCCGTATAGCTCGCAATAGCGAGCCTACTTTTAGCTTTTTTTTACTTTACCGTGGGACCTTAGAAAGTAACCATGGCAACATAGCCAACTATCAAACTAATGTGCTTTTCAATTAATTCTTCGAGTTGGGTTCTTCTCCTACCCGTATCGAATAGAACATGCTTAGCCAAATCTTCTCGGCAGGCCAAAGGAAACCCTTTTTTTAATCAATGGAGTGACAGTAGCAGTACCAAGCCAGTCTAACTGCTGCAGGGGATCTTCTGAGGAACTTTTTCACGATCTTGAGGCCAAAATGAAGGCGTTGGAGATACATGCTCTTGATGTCGAGGCTTGGGACATGTTTAATAAGGAAGAGGTGGCAAGATTGTAGTCTGCTTTGGCCATCACTGAGAGGGAAAGGGATGTTGAAAGGGAGGAGAAGCTTCGAATTAAGCAGGAAGCATATAATGATATTTACGAAGCTCATGAATCCAACTTCAATCATTGCCTCTAACAGGTACTATTCAATTGCAAGATCCAGACGAATCCATTTTCAATATCAACAAAGATGTCTTTAATGGAGACTTGATTTTAATTGATGACATTCTAGAAGAGGGAGCAGAGGCCCAAGGGGATGAAGGGGGAAACGATGATCATTGAACTTGTGTTTTTATGCTTTTTTGTGAAGTTAATGGCCGATAATGCCATTTTTAGTATTTCTTGTGGTTTCGGCCTTTTAAGGTGTGTTTGGTTATGGAGTAGGAGAGAAAGGATATAACTTTTCGAAATTTGGTGTGGGTCCCACACTTCTTTCTCTCTACTTTAATTTAAATATTTCTTCTCAATTCTCTTCCATTCTTTTCCCAAACCAAACCACCTATTAGTGTCATTTTTCTTGTAATGTTTGGCTTCGACCATTCCATATAAATGAAATTTTACATTTCACTTGTGTTTTTTTATCACTTTCTTGTTGCCATGGCAGTTTAGCTGAGATCATATGTATCATATATAGTTTGGTTAATAATGAACAAATGTATGAACATGGTGTTCATTGAAGGTTTTTAACCAATAATTCATGTTTAACCGAAAAGGTTTAAAAAGTCATAAGTTTATTCTTAGCTAAAAAAGGACATTGGGGATCGTTGTTAATTGGAAAAAGATGTTAAGTTCAACCTGAGCCAAAGAGGGTATTTAGGAGGGAACTGTTAATTAACGAATTGGTAAGTTCGACCTTAGCCAAAGATGGTATTCGAGAAGGAACTGTTACTTAGCAAATTGTTAAGTTCAACCTGATACAAATTGTTAAGTTCAACCTTAGTCAAAGAGTGTGTTCGGCATAGAACTGTTATAATAATCATACATGTTGTAGATCCTAGAACTTTTGGCAATCTGTTCTAGGATATGTACATGTGAATTTTAACTTTCGCATAAAGAATTAAAATAAAGATTAAAGATTAAAGAATTCTAACAAGTGATATTAGAACATGTCCTCATTATTGGATTATTAGGATTTAAGTTTTGGGTCTTGGATAAATTTCTCTTGAATAACTTTCATGTACGGTTCTTAATTTCTTTATTTAATTAAAAAAAAGGATTTTTTTTTTCTCTTTTTGGTTTTTTTAAATTTTTTTCAAGAATTTGACTATTCAAATCAAATTTATGTAAAAACTAGTGACATAAGGCAATACGGTGATTGGTTTATTTCTTTGATTTACGAACTGTGAGTAACAACTAATAAAGCAATAGCGTCAATGATTTGCAAGTTGCGATTTCGTTTTATTGTATTGTGTTAAACAATAACAATATCAGGTTCGATAGCAATTGGCGTTGGATACAAAGATTTGAATACACTCCCTGGTGTTATTGCTTATTAAAGATTTGGATATTTTTTCTTTAACACAATCTATTACTCTCTATTACTCTTTGGGGTTGTGAGCATATATTATCTATCTTCCCTAATGTCAAATATATATGTTATTGGAATAAGTGACTTTTTATTTATTTGGAACTTATGATTCCGTGAATGGGCTTATGATTAATAGCCATTTGATATTGATTCAGATTAAATAATTTTCCTTTCACCCCACAATTGATTTACAATTTTATTATATTATGAAATTGATATCTTGAGTAATAAAGATATATATACAATATATTGCTGATTCTTAATTTATTGTATTAAATCTTTTGGAATGTTAGAAATTTAGTTTCGATATAGTGGTGGTTTTTTTTTTTTTTTTTAGTTGTATCTTGTAAATAAAGTTACTTAAGATAAAGAATTGTTATTTAGATTTTTTTTCTATGATTCCAATATTAAGAAATTGGGGTGAATGTATTGGGATATATTGCATTAATTTGTAGTCATGTCAATGATTTGTAGGTGAAATTGAAAATAGTTTTTGAGATATACCTCTCACCTAAAAGACAAGCATGGAATGTCTAAAGACAACCATTTATTGACAGGACTTATCACCAATGTTTGATTATTACATTGAAAGTACCACTTGTTGTTAAACCTTTCAATCCAAAGATTGGGGATTAATGATGTGCTACGTATCTTGTTTAGGTCTTTAAATTTATCATAAAGATAAATTGTGTATTGTATGTTTATTGTTCTCTCATTAGTAGTTGTTGGTACCACTCTTATTTTCACTACTTAGATTTGGAATCCCATAACTGTATGATACAAACTTTAAAGTTTGAAAGGAGCCAGTTGAGATTGTTCTCAATTGCATGGAATTGAACGAACCAAACCATTCTAACTATTGAAAATTCTAATGGGCTCTATTCATCATGACTCTAGATCAAACCATTTCATTCTTAGCATAAGAAAGGGAGAGAATTAAGGATATTTTTGAATATAAGGGGAGCTGAAGAGAAGATCAAGGATGAAGCCCTTTCATTTAAAGATTTTAGCTTTTTACATGTCATTCAATTAAAAGCATTTGTAATTTCTAAAGTAGTTTAAGAGGCTTATCTTGTGATCCTTGCATAGCATAAAGCATAAAAATATTCATGCATACATATTTTAAGAAAAGAACATAATGTTTTCATGTTTGCATTTGAAAAGAAACATTCCATGCCTTAGTTTTTGAAAAATCTATTTTGCACTGTTATAATCGATTACACAATGAAATAATCGATTACCAGTTTCTGTTTATATATGAAAAAGCCATGAAAAACACTTTAATCGATTACCAGCAAATCGTAATCGATTATGTAACACCCCGTAGGCCTCCGACGTGTTATCATTAATATTATCAGATTAGCGCTTAAAACATAGTTTATAAAACTTAGCTGAAGCATAAAATCGCTTTTCTTGATTCATTATGTATGGAATAAAACATATATCAAACAACATACATACAAGACACATATTTCACACCCCTGCTGATCCAATTTCTCATAACATAAACCATTAAGACAGATAACTAAAAGACTTAGGCAGATTATCAAATATACAGCATTTATACTCAGGAGAAAAGTCTCATATACATCTCATAAATAGTTCTGTACAAACATATACATCAGTATCTTTACCACACCGTGGTGATATCAAAAGAATAATAGCCCTCACAGAGGGTATACAGAACTATACAGGTATCAGGTGTACACACACCATCCCTTATCAAGGGTACAAAATATAAACCAAAACAAAATGAGCCTTCAAGCTCCATCTGCTGCTATCAGCCAAGCAGAAACGTCTCTACTCGGGCCTCCTGCCCTGAGACTGCTCTCTTCGTCCGGAAGAGTCACCTGAAATCATAAATCCCCACACGAGGTGAGATAACACATCTCAGTAAGCTCAAGGTCCATGGAGGCATCTCCTCCACCTTGGCCCACTTCCATAACACATACATCAGATAGCACAAGCAATTGGCCCACTGGCCTGGCCCTCTGGCCCTCATAACAATATAAGCATATCATACAAACATGGCGGAGCTGCCTCAACGCCTGGAGGAGCTACCTCAACGCCTATATCAGTGTGAGACCGGCACCCACACCTGTGCTATCCCATTGGGTGCTAACCCTTTGCATGGATGCACAATATATGGTACCTCCGAGAATAGAAGGAGCTACCTCAACTTCTAATCCCCTGGCCTGTGGGAACCAATCCCCTGGGAGCTACCTCAACCATGAGCCAGCCATACTAGGAGGAAACCATCAACTCCTAGGGAGGTCCATATCTATCTATTGGCAAACAGATCTATCATAGTCAATCACATCACAAATCAAGCACAGATGCATACATATATCATTATGAGGATGCAACTACCAATGCATGCATCATGAAATGACCACCACTCGCCCGGAGTGTGGTGTGGCACACAAGATGGGAATTCATCCCCAGGGACACTGAACTTACCTGGCAAAGTATCACTCTGCAGTTCTTTCCCTGGTCTGTGGCTCCCTCCACCAACAGTCTCAAAATCAAGCCCTAATCAAGGCATATGCAGTCTCATATCAAAACCAAGTCATCAAACATTCAATCTCAGATCATAACATATCAGAATTCCCATATCCTAGGGTTCAATCAGAACAAGCCCTCACTAGGCTTCTCTCATACCATACAAGGTCCACCATGGCTGCATACAAAGCATCTGAGTCATCACAGACTCAATGCAGCTCACCTAACAGAGCATAATCTCACAACAGCCTCATGGTTCAAAGTCACTGGAACGGCCTATAACTTAACCAAGGCACCATTCCACTAGCCTTTCAGGCTCAACACAAGCATAATCAAGGCTCTGTCATGGCTCCAAAACCACAAGTGACTTATCACACAAGCCACACATACAAGCCACAGAGCCAATATTCAAAGTTATCTAAATCAAAAACTGAAAGCTAATCCTTCATCTATACCACGCTCTAAACAAGTTTCTCTACAGGACCCTGGGCTAATTCTAGCCCCAGCTCATATGGGTCACTATTCACAGAGAACCCCAAGGATCAAAATTAAACGGAGAAACTTGAGTTCCTTACCTCAGTGGCGACCAGAAAGACTTCAGGACAGCTTCCTCAAGCTCTATTGTCCTTCCCAAGCTGTGGGTCCTCGCGACTCTCAAGTTCTTTGAGTTTTTCCTTCAAAATCCCTTCTCACTCAATTGGGGTTTTCAGAAAAGAAGATGAAGGATTATAGCTTCCCAAATGGTTTTCTCAAGATTAAAGATCTTTGGGAGGTGTTTAGGCTAAGAAACTAGGTCCTAGGAAGCTTGGAACTGCTCTAATGGAGGCTGGGGTCATGGGGAAGAAGAAGGAGCTGACTTTCCCTTCAAAAATCGCGTTTGACCCTTTTATACTCAACCTGCCCGAGCTCTGGCGCGATCTGCGCCACCTCCCGCGCTATCCGCGCCACAATGGCGGTGCTCTGGCGCCATCAGCGCCAACTCCTGCGCCACCAGCGCCAGCTTCCAGAACCTGTGCGCTATCAGTGCCACACTGGCGCCATCAGCGTGAAAAACCAGAGGAAATGGGTTTTCCAGGCCACTTCCCGCTCCAACCGCGCTGCCTCTGGCGCGACCCGCGCTGGCTGGAAAACCTCTGGCGCCACATTGACGCCCCTGGCGTCAGCTTCCAGAGAACCTGGCGCTCCTGGCACCACATTCCAGTGGGTCTGGCGCGATCAGCGCCAGCCCTGGCGCCATCCGCGCCATACCCTTAACAGGTTTTTTTGCTATTTAAACATGGCACAACAGTGAGGGTCCTTACAGATTACATAGCACAAAACTCAAAACATGTTTGCCTGTTTTAATCGATTATCACTCTACTGTAATTGATTACACAAGTTCATTCAAGAATATGCATGACTGTCTTAATCGATTACCACTCTACTGTAATCGATTACACAAGTTCATTTAAGAATATGCATGACTGCCTTAATCGATTACCACTTATTTGTAATTGATTACCAAGGCTTATTTCATAACTGAGACTGTCTGCTTTAATTGATTACATCAAGTATTAATCGATTACATTGTTCATAAAAATTTTCCAGATTATCTCAAGAACATTTTAATTGATTACTTGTTATATTAATCGATTACACATCATAAAATAATTGATTACATAACATAGTAATCAATTACATTTTGTTAAATCTGTTTTCTATTTAAAGCTTTTGGATCTATGCTTTGAGATACAACTTACATTCTAAGTTTACGAATTACTCAAAACTTTCTAAGCTTTCAAAGGTCCAAGAAACAGATTTTCTGAGTGATACATTTCTTGTTTGAGATCAAAAGTTTACATGCTTCATTGATGATGATGTGATAAGACAAGATCCTTGAAAAGAACTTCAAGAGAGTTGATTTTATGTTAATCAACATTCATGCAACCTAGGAATTGATTGGTAACATTCATTCATTCAATTCATTCATCGAGAATCATAGGTTGTGCCTCTCTTAAACTTTTCTAGTTAATTTTTTTGTCTAAATTTGTGTAAGGCTAAGATCAAAAATAGTTTTATTTCAATCTTTCCAGAGTAGTGCTGTTTACGAGTAAAGAACTGAGTAGAGTTCTCAAGTTCTTTGTGATTAGATTTCTAATAGGGTGTTAGAATTCTGATTCTTTATCTAGGGTGGATAAGGATAATCACATGTAACAGCTTGTAAAAGAACAAATTTGATTTAGTAGAACTCTAATCTAGTTTGATTAGAAGAACTGGATGTAGCTTCTCTTGAGAAGTGAACCAGTATACGTTTTTGTGTTGATCTCTCTATCTCTTCTTGTTATCTTGATCTATTGACAATTGTGATTTATTTCTTAATCAACAAGTGCAAACTTTTGTCATTGATTCCTTGGACTGAGTGGTTTGGTTGAATTAAAGTTTCATTGATTTTAAAAAGTGATAAAGATCCTTCAACTCTGATTTTGCAAAAGTTTTAAAAGGTCAAGTTTATACCAATTCACCCCCTCTTGGTATTTGGGTGTACTCATATTGTTTTCAATTGGTATTAGAGCCGGTTCTTGAAAGTTAATCAAGATCACTATCTTTTCAAGAAAATGAATACAGCACAGATAACCTTCAAAGAGGGTGCCTCCCTCAATCGTCCTCTGATGTTTGAAGGAGAATATTTTAGTTTTTGGAAAAATTGTATGCAAATCTTTATTCAATCAAACGACCTAGGTGCTTGGAATGCTATTGAGAAGGGTCCTTTGATCCCTACAAAAGTTGTTGTTAGTGAAAGAATTCCCAAGGAGTGGGATGAGATGATCGAAGCAGAAAAAAGAGTTGTGCAGTATGATTTTAAAGCTAAAAACATGATTACATATGCTCTTTCTTCTGACAAATGCTTAAGAACTGTTAGGTGTAAAAGCGCAAAGGAAATGTGGGAGATGTTGGAAGTAACTCATGAAGGAATAGATGAAGTGAGAAGATCAAGGAAGTATGCCTTGATTCATGAATATGAAATGTTAAAGATGAGCAACACAGAAAACATTTCTCAGCTGCAAACAAGGTTCACTTACATTGTCAATCATCTTCTTGGTCTTGGGAAGATCTTTGATGCTAAAGAATTGAACATCAAAATATTGAAGTGTCTCACAAGACCATGGCAACCAAAAGTTACAGTAATCAAGGAATCAAATGATCTACCCAAGATGATCATGGCTGCACTTTTTAGTAAGCTTCTTGAGTATGAACTTGAAATGTCACGGCTAACACATGTAAAGTATGCAGAGAAGAAACACAAGAGTATAGCCTTGAAAACTGCATCAATTCATGTGGAAAAGGAAGAAAACTCAAGTGAAGATGAAAGTGATGAACATGTGAACCTAACAGTGAAGAAATTCAGCAAGTTCATGAGAAGAAACAAGAATAAAAAGTTGTCAAAGTTTAACAGAAAAATGACAGCAACAACAACAACTCTATCAACTTCACTTGCTTCAAATGTGGTAAACCTGGACATTGTAACACCTCGTTTTACCGTATTGTATTTTATTGCTTTTTAGTGAAAATTCTTTTCCATTTGCTGTAGAATTCCCTTAGTTAGAAATTTTACGGAAAATTCGTTTCTTCATACTTAAAATAATTCGTACAAAAGATACTAACCATCCATATTGTAAACGAGTTCTTTGTCGCCAAGTATTCTTTCGAAGTCCAAAATAAAATACAATCCATGATACAGTCCCAAGTACAGTCCAAAATGATAAAATACAGACCGTTTCCTAAGTTTATTACATAATACATATCACCAAATAAAATATTGGTCAATATCTTCCACGTAGTCCATCTGCTTACTATGCTTTTACTGTTCCTCTGCTAGCCCAAATAAATTGAGGTCATTGCAGGTGTCAACCACAGACACAAAAGATAGGGTAAGTTTATGATAAACATAGTTCAAGTCACACAATATATACAGCATACAGATAGTCATACAACATACTCATGTTGCAATAAGAAGGTCACCTCCATCCATGTGATCATCATGGTGGTGTGGTCCTCACTGCCACAACTACCCCCTAGCTCAGACTCCTTCTGTCTGAACGCATGGACTCAGTCAAGCTATCTGACACACCTCCTTTTGAGGTAATACGGCTCAACCCCCGCCGGCCATATGCATATGAAACATGCATGAATGATTCTCTTTTTATCTCATAATTTACTCTTCACTTAATATCCCATATGCTCAAATTTTCAACATGAATCTTTATAAAGTTCAATATGATAGGCATGCTTTCATCATAATTCTAGCATAAAATTAAATAGACATGCTCAAGGATTTATAGAACACTTTTAACAATATATAAAAACATTCCATCATGTAACTACAATTCTAATCAACTATTTTCTTAAAGATAGTCATAATACATATAGATTCAAGTCGCTTAAACATTCACCTATTAAGCTAGATTCAAGTTATTCATTCAAGCAATGATTCATTAATCTAAGTTCAAGTCACTTCTTTAAATAATCATTCATTTAACAAGCTTTATCTCTTAGATGCATTTCATCGAACACATGGTGTGCTTTCATAGAAACACTAAACAACGCATAAAATAATACATAACTTTTACTAAAGCACTCAACCATGCAAATATAATCCAAATCCAACAACTTCCTGTATATAAGTCATGCTTCACAAAGATTTAAGCACTTATTCCAACAAGCAACTCTTAAGCATATTTCATTTCTTTGAAACAATTTATCAAACATAGGTGGTCAAGCTTTATAGAAATAGAAGAAACATTTTAAATAAGCAACACTTAAACTATATTTAACATAAACCTCCCCATACATACCTTGTTATTTCTTCTTAAAACTTGACTTCAATCTTCTAAATGCTCCTAGTTCCACGTGATATTTCAAAGGTGCAAGGCTTAGGGTTTTTCTTTAATTCTACTTGAAAGTGAAAGGTGAAAAAGATGGGTAAAGGATGAAAATGAAAGGTAAAAGGATGTAGGCTATGGTTTTGCACGTATACTCCTTGGCCAAGCTTGATTTTCGGTTCCTACTCCCTTTATTTATAGTGTTGATGAATGTCTTGCCATGGAAATATCCCTTAAGTATTTATGACTTGGCTTTCCACTTGTTTCAATCTTATTGGCTAGACTATGTTCTTGAAAATTCTACATCATTCTCCCTTCCTCATTTGCACATGGATTGGCAAGGTTAATTGCATCTCATTTGTTCTCCTTTCCCACGTAGAATAGCTAGCTTTTAGTGAATGTTTATACTTAGTCATAAAAATATCTCTAAAGCCATGATAACTTAACTTTCCAAATGGACCAATAGCAAAGTTCCAAGCTTTTTAACCTTCCATGTGTCCCTTCTTGAATTTTCTAAAGCCTTCCCTATACTCCTTGATTGAATACGTATGGTAGCTTGGCTTGGAGTGCAATTTTCACACATTTTTCCTTCTACACGTGGAGTAGCCTTTCCTAGAAGATTTTTATGCTTTTCTTCATGCTTTACTTATTATATATGAATAAACTTATTTCTAATATTTAGTAAAGCCTAATTTAAATTTCCTTCTCAAGAACAATATAATTCTAAATTTATTTAGAAGCTAACTTCAATTTTAATATCATTTTCAGGATGTTATGGCCTTATCCTAATTCTAATTGGTCCATTTTGCCTTTAATTATTAAAATTACTAAACTAGCTTATTAGAAAGATCTATTTCTCCTATAATTAAGAGAAAATTCTATAGATTATGTCTATCCTTTTCCTGTGGTTTTCCGATGCCTGAGGTAGTCTGAATTGAGCTCTTTTCAAAATATCTACCAAAATTCCTAGAAATTCCAGTTTAAGGTTTCTTGTCACCAACTGTGTTGATAATTCATTATCTCGGAGTATACTATACTTTTATCAGGTTCTTACAGAATTCTTAAGAATATCTGATCATCTCTGGTCTGAAGGGCATTTTTGTAATTTTCAAAATATTCAGGGGCATTTTCATGATTTTGACCTCAATGGCATTTCTGTCATTTCTAACTTACAATAGGGGTAGTATGGTCATTTTTCTTCAAACGTTTCCGTAACGTTTCTAATTGATATTTCACCCAAATAATTTAAATATAGATCATCGAATCTTGACCTAATTCATATAATACTTTGGTCAGAGCTATGGAAATTTTGGGGTGTTACAGACACACTAAATCTGAATGTCCAATCTTTTTGAAGAAGCAACAAGGTGAGAGGAACACTAGAAAGGAGGGAAAGCCAAAGAAGGCATACATAGCATGGTAAGAAAAAGATTCAACTACTTTTGAATCAACAGATGAGAATGAAGGTTTTACAAAAAGAATTTGATGATTACAAAAAAAAGTCAAGATGAAAAATATATGCTTTTGCCTTCAGAAAATTCTTATTTGGTTGATCTTTTGAAAAGGCTTTATAGAAGTAAATGCAATTTAAATCAAATGCTAAGTGTGCAAAAATATATTGGAGATACTTCTGGTTTGGGGCACAAACATGGATCAAAACCTTTTGGAAAAATAAGGTTTGTGCTTCCGAAACAAAAAGTACCAAAAAGGTTTTTCAAAAACAAAGGATCATCAATTGACTCATTTTGAAAGATCATCAAACACTATTACTTGCAATTATTGCATGAAGAAAGGTCATACATCCATTAGGTGCTATGCAAGGAGATATTATGTGCCTAATGGTGAATGCATTTGGGTACCTAAGAGAAAAAGGAAGTCAACTAACCTCTATGGACCCAACCCAAAATGGGTACCTTTCTTTGTTACTTAATTTGATTTTTGTAGGTGTGTCTAAGTGCAAAGTCAGCACTATGGTATTTTGATAGTGGTTGCTCTAAGCACATGACAGGTGACATGTCCATGCTCTCAAATTTGATTCTCAAATATGAAGGATATGTTACTTATGGTGATAATAATAAAGGAAAGATCATTTGAGAAGGAAATATAGGAGATAACTTCAAAACAAAGATAAAGAATGTGCTTTATGTGGAAGGTTTGAAGCACAACCTCCTAAGCGTAAGTCAACTATGCAACAAAGGTCTCAAAGTCTCATTCAATGATAATTGTTGCTTAATATGCGATGGTCAAAATGGTGAGGTCATCCATGTTGGTAAGAGAAAGGGTAACATATATGTTCTCTCCATTCAGCATCCATTTATTCATAATACTACTTATCTTGTAAGTAAAGTATATGATACATGGCTATGGCATAGGAGAGCTAGTCACATAAACATGCATCATATGAACAAACTTATAAGAAAGGAGCTAGTCATTGGTTTACCTAAGCTCAAGTTTGAGAAGGACAAAATATGTGATGCTTGTCAAAAGGGAAAACAATCTAAGATGTCTTTTCAAAGTAATAATGTTGTTTCCAGTTCTAGACCCCCTTAAATTGCTTCATATGGATTTATTTGGTCCTTCTAGAACCATGAGTTTGGGGGGTAACTTCTATGAGCTTGTTGTTGTTGATGATTACTCTAGATATACATGGACTTTATTTATAAGATCCAAGAGTGATGCATTCACAACATTTAGAAAATTAGCCAAGATCATTAAAAATGAAAAAGCATGCAACATTGTTTCAATAAGAAGTGATCATGGTGGTGAATTCCAAAATGAGTACTTTCAAAAGTTTTATGAAGAATATGGAATCAACCACAATTTTTCAACTCCAAGAACACCTCATCAAAATGGTGTTGTGGAGAGGAAAAACAGATCCCTTGAAGAAGGAGCAAGAACCCTTCTTAATGAAACAAATTTGCCTAAACACTTTTGGGTTGATGCGGTGAGTACTGTTTGCTACACTTTGAATAGGCTACTCATAAGGCCTCTTTTAAAGAAAACTCCTTATAAACTATACAAAGGTAGAAAGCCAAATATATCTCACTTAAGAGCATTTGCCTGCAAGTGTTTTGTATTAAATAATGATAAAGATTCTCTTGGCAAATTTGATGCTAAAGCTGATGAAGCTATTTTTCTTGGTCATTCTTTGCAAAGTAAGGCTTATAGAATCTTTAATATAAGAACATTACGTGTAGAGGAATTTGTCCATGTTATATGTGATGAGTCTAACTCCTCTAAGGAAGAAAATGAGTGTGATGTTGATGCAGGACCAATGATCTAAATGATCTAATGGAAGAATATTTGCAACTCAATAATCTAAATAAAAAGGAAAAGGAAGAACCATATGATGAAGTGGAACAGTTAACACCATTACAAAAGCCCAACGATTGGAGAACAACTAAAGACCTTTCCCTTGACAATATAATTGAGGAAGTTTCCAAGGGAGTTTCTACTAGATCCTTTTTAAGAAATCATTGTTGTACTAAGGCATTTGTTTCACAAATTGAACCAAAGAGCATTGACCAAGATTTGCTAGATGAACATTGGATAATGGTCATGCATGATGAATTGAATTAATTTAAGAGAAATGAAGTTTGAGAATGTTAGCTATGAGGAAGACGAAGATATGGAATCAAGAAGAATGAAGAATGCAAGTTTTGATGTTTCACATGCCCACTCAATTGATGACATTTGTAATTTCTTGCTTAAGCTTGGTTAAAGTGGTTAAAGCTTCATAATCCTCACTAGTCTTGATTAATTCATGCATTCATACATACATTTTATCATGTTTAATCATATAGTAATAAGTATTTAGATATAAATTCATAAAGGCAATTCGGTTTTTATAAAAACTATTTTTCACTGTTTTAATCGATTACAAGTGTAATATAATCGATTAAATGCATGTATATGTGTCTACATATTGCCTTATGAACATTTTAATCGATTAGCATTGATTCATAATCGATTAAATGAGCTTAACTCAGAAATAGACATTCTCTGTGATAATCGATTATCTCACGGAATAATCGATTAATTGAGACTCTACATATTTTACAAAAGCATTTTTTTATTTGGTTTAATCGATTACCAGATATTCGTAATCTATTAAATATGCATTGATGTGTTTTTAACATGGTCTGTGTTAATCGATTAATTGGGAATTTAATCGATTACACATGTGTATAAGAAAACTTAGTTTCATCTGGAATAATCGATTACAAGATGACTTAATCGATTATTTTGTTCTTGACATATTTCCAGATTCTTGATGGATACTTTAATCGATTATCTAGTTAAAATAATCGATTACATCAGTAAAAATAATCGATTACTTTGACGAAATAATCGATTATAGTTAGTTAAGTTTGTTTTTTTATAAATAGAACAGCTTGGACTGAGTTTCAATAACAAGTATTATTGTGAAATATTCGTACAAGCCTTGAGAAAAACACTTTCTAGGGTTCTTAAAATCACTAAGGCAAAGGTTGAAGAGAGAATCAAAGATGCTAAGTGTCATGGAGTTTTACATGATTTGTTAGTCGTCATTCACATTGTGTGAAGAGTTGTTCAAGCTTTCTGGTTAAAGAAATCATC
>PYAF01000665.1:130804-141579 GCA_007407185.1 Glycine tomentella | reverse complement strand
GTTTGATATTTGTGTTGTATATGTGTTGACTGTTCATATAACAAATTGTAATCTTTAAAGCTTTTTCTAGAAGGGTTTCTAGAGGGAAGAACAGAGAGGGGATCTCTGGTTCTTGATCTTTTGAAAAGTCTATAGGGTATAGATTTTGAATTTTACTTAGGAAGGGTAAGAGAGATCATTGTAAGCTTGTAAAGAACTTATATTTGTTATAGTGGAACTCTGACCAAAATTTAGTTAGAAGAAAATTGGATGTAGCCTCCGGGGTTGAGAGGTGAACCAATATAAATCTTGTGTGATTTAATATTTCTGTTTATGTTCATAATATTATTGAAGTATTAGTTTTGTTCATACTACAATATTGGTCACAACACAAGAGAGATTTGATTGGTGAAGAAAATTGTTTTCTTAGTTGTTTTAAAAGATACAATCCTTCTTGAAAGTCTTCCGCTGTTACATTTTTGAAAGGAAATTTTAAAAACTCTGAGGAAAAACCAATTCACCCCCCCTCTTGGTTATTTACATAAGTGTTCATTATATTTTCAATTGGCATCAAGAGCTGGTTCTTGTAATTTGCTCAAGATCTTTCTAAAATCCTTGACAATGAATACTAATCAAATCACTTTCAAAGAGGGAGCCTCATTGAATAGACCACCTTTATTTGAAGGGGAACATTTTAACTTCTATAAGAATATAATGCAAATCTTTATCCAATCAAATGACCCGGGTGCTTGGAATTGTATTGAGAAAGGTCCTTTCATTCCTACCAAGATTGTTGATGGCAAAACAATACAAAAAGAATGGGATGAAATGTCAGAAATAGAACAGAAAATAGTTCAATATGATTTCAAAGCAAAGAATATGATAACTTCTGCTTTATCTTCCGATGAATTTTTCAGGACTGTTAGGTGCAAAAGTGTCAAAGAAATGTGGGAATTACTTGAAGTTACACATGAAGGTACTGATGATGTGAAAAGATCAAGGAAACATATAACGCCCGGCCACTTGCAGGATCAACGACTGTCCCTACATACCAACACAAGATTTTTCAGTGTGCTTTGTCCTCACTCACACACTTCCTGAGAAATTTCCCAGGAGGTCACCCATCCTAGAATTACTCCAAGTCAAGCACGCTTAACTGTGGAGTTCTTATGTTATGGACTACCGAAAAGTATATGCATCTTGTTGGTATAGGTAGTACCTATTAAATCCTTTTAAGTTATCCTCAACTGTACAGTCCCATACCTGTACAGCCTTTGGATCCCTCTCGTTCGGGTGTGTTTTGATTCATTCATGTGCCCCTCCCTCTGGAAGCCTGCCAGGAGCCGCTCCTTGTCCGTGCCTCACTACACCGGCGATCACTCCCTGCCCTCGTCAGCGCTCGGGATGTTACAAAACACACTCTCATTCATGAATATGAAATGTTCAAAATGAGAGATGATGAGAACATCTCACAGCTTCAAACTAGATTCACCCACATTGTGAATCACTTGCTTGGGCTAGGAAAAACTTTTGATGTAGAAGAGCTGAACATCAAAATTCTCAAATGTCTAACAAGGGATTAGCAGCCTAAAGTCACAGCTATTAAAGAATCAAAGGATCTATCAAAGATGTCAATGGCAGCTATGTTTGGTAAGCTTTTAGAATATGGGCTTGAATTATCTCAACTAACTCATGGTGAAGATGCAGATAAAAAGCATAAGAGCATTGCATTAAAAGTTGTACCTTCAAAGATAGAAAAAGATGATAGTTCAAGTGAAGAAGATGATGATAAGAATATGAATCTCATTGTAAGAAAGTTTTCCAAGTTTCTAAGGAAGAATAAAAGCAGAAAGCAACCATTTCAGAAGAAAAGAAATGACAACACCAACAAGAACAACAACTCCTCCTCAATGACTTCCTTTGAGTGTGGAAAGCAAGGTCACATAAAGTCAGATTGTCCCTCATTAGCAAAGAAGCCACAAGTTGAGAAGAGATCTAGAAGGGAAGGAAAGCCTAGAAAGGCTTACATTGCTTGGGAGGATAATGAATCAACAAGTTCTGAATCCTCTTCAGAAAAAGAAGTTGAAGCTCACCTATGCCTTACATCTACCGTAAATGAAGAAGATGAATCATCAAGTACAGAATCAGAGGTAAATTATGAACTTGAAAATGTAGTTGATGCTTTTCATGAGATGCATTGCGAATCTCAAAAACTGGCAAAAGCAAATAACAAGCTTAAGAGTGATCTAAGATGGCATGTATCCAAGCTTGCTGAATTGCAAGAAGAGCTTTGTAAATTGAAAGAAGATCATGATAAGCTTCTTTCAAGTTACAAAGAGAAAGGATGTACATGTTCCTTAGCCAACTCTAAGGTTAATGAATACAATGAATTGCAAAAAGAATTTGATGATTATAAGCTGAGTAAAGGAAAAGAAAACATGTGCTTACAAACTGAAAATAGCTATTTGGTTGATTTACTAAGAAAATATTACAAAGGCAAATGCAACTTAGATGAATTACTAAGTGTGCAAAAATTTGCTAGTGATACTTATGGTTTGGGATATAGACATGGAGCTAGAACTCAAAATAAGCTTGTGTTTGTACCACCAAAACATAAATATCGGCAACACAATCAACCAAATATCTATAATAGATTTACTCATGCTAGAACATCAACATCTCTTGCAATTATTGTATGCTTAAAGGTCACACATCATACAAGTGCTTTGCTAGAAGATTTTATGTTCCTAATGGTGAATGTATATGGGTTGAGAAAAGAAAGAAAGCATCTAACCCCTTTGGACCCAACTTAAATTAGGGACCCAAAATTTGTGCAGATGTATCTTAGAGCAAAATCTCTGATATGGTATCTAGATTGTGGATGCTCTAGACACATAACCGGAGACATATCCATGCTAACAGATGTAGTACTTGAAGAAAAAGGATATGTTGCATATGGGGACAATAATAAAGGCAGAATAATTGGGCAAGGCGACATTGGAGACAACTTATCCACCAAAATTAAAGATGTGCTTTATGTTGAAGGGCTGAAACACAATTTACTAAGCATTAGTCAATTGGGTGATAAAGGTTTCAAAGTCACCTTCAACAATGAGACTTGCTTGATACATGATGGCAAGAATGGCAAAGTGGCACACATTGGTAAGAGGAAGGGTAATATCTATGTCTTGTCTATTGACCATGCATTCATACATAAAACTGATTGCTTGATGAGTAAAGTGAATGAAACATGGCTATGGCATAGAAGAACATCTCATATAAACATGCATCATCTCAACAAGTTAGTTAGGAAAGACCTAGTAATTGGTCTACCTAAGCTTAAGTTTGAAAAGGACAAAATTTGTGAAGCGTGTCAAAGAGGGAAACAAACTAAAAACTCTTTTCAAAGTAAGAATAGGATTTCTACTTCTAGACCTCTTGAATTACTTCACATGGATTTATTTGGTACTTAAAGAACCATGAGCTTAGGAGGAAATTATTATGGACTTGTCATAGTAGATGATTACTCTAGATATACTTGGACATTGTTCATAAGATCCAAAAGCCAAGCATTCTCAGCTTTTAAGAAACTAGCCAAGTTAATTCAAAATGAAAAGGGCTGTAATATTGTTTCAATTAGGAGTGACCATGGTGTTGAATTCCAAAATACTTTGAAAAGTTCTGTGAAGATTTTGGAAGTAATCACAATTTTCAGCTCCAAGAACACCACAACAAAATGGTGTTGTGGAGAGGAAAAATAGATCACTTGAAGAAGGAGTAAGGACTCTTCTAAATGAAACAAAATTACCTAAGCATTTTTGGGCAGATGTTGTGAGCACAGTTTGTTATACCCTAAATAGAATTCTCATAAGGCCTATTTTAAAGAAAACTCCTTATGAAATCTATAAAGGAAGGAAACCAAACATCTCTCACTTTAAGGCATTTGGATGTAAATGCTTTGTTTTAAACAATGGCAAAGATAACCTTGGTAAGTTTGACTCAAAAGCTGATGAGGCCATCTTTCTTCGATATTCCTTGCAAAGTAAGGTTATAGAATCTTCAACAAGAGAACCTTGTGTATTGAAGAGTCTATTCATATTGTATGATGAAACTAACCCTTTTCAAGTAGAAGTTTTGAGTGACAATGATGCAGAAAATAAAGAAGAAAGACAGCAGCACATTGAAGCTAGTAAACTGGAAGAAGATGAAGCTCCAGAAGATTCTAA
This sequence comes from Glycine tomentella, assembly GCA_007407185.1. Taxonomy (NCBI): domain Eukaryota; kingdom Viridiplantae; phylum Streptophyta; class Magnoliopsida; order Fabales; family Fabaceae; genus Glycine; species Glycine tomentella. The sequence continues at coordinate 137,374 of PYAF01000665.1, read as the reverse complement.
TCAAGAAGCAGCCACACCTAAATACAAAGATTGGAGAACCACAAGACCTATCATTGCACAACATGATTGGTGATGTGTCTAAGGGAGTATCAACTAGATCTTCTTTAAGAAATCTTTGTTGCACTATGGCTTTTGTATCACAAATTGAACCTAATAACATTGAACAAGCCTTATTAGATGAGCATTGGTTAATTGCTATGCATGAGGAATTAAATCAGTTTAAAAGGAATAATGTTTGGGAACTAGTACCTAGACCTACCACTCACACACCTATTGGCATTAAGTGGGTTTTTAGGAACAAGTTGGGTGAAAGTGGCATCATAATTAGAAATAAAGCTAGATTGGTTGCAAAAGGATACAACCAAGAGGAAGGTATTGATTATGATGAAACTTATGCTCCAGTTGTTAGACTAGAGGCCATAAGATTACTCCTTGCATATGCATGTATGATGAACTTTAGATTGTTTCAAATGGATGTGAAAAGTGCATTTCTTAATGACTATATTGATGAAGAAATATATGTTGACCAGCCTCCTGGTTTTGTATATCATCAATATCCTAACCATGTGTACAGATTGAGAAAAGCATTATATGGATTGAAACAAGCTCCAAGGTCTTGGTATGAGAGGTTGAGCAAGTTCTTGCTTGATCAATCATTCACAAGAGGAGAAGTGGACAAAACTCTGTTCATCAAAAGAAGAAATAAAGATATACTTATGGTACAAATCTATGTTGATGATATTATTTTTGGTTCCAGTAATCATTCTTTGTGTAAAGAATTTTCAGCCAGCATGCAAAATGAGTTTGAAATGTCTATGATGGGAGAGCTTACATTCTTTCTTGGACTTCAAGTTAAACAAATGAAGAATGGAACTTTCCTAAGCCAATTAAAGTACTGTATGGAAATGTTAAAGAAGTTTGATATGGAAAATTGCAAAGCTGCAACAACTCCTATGGGAACTTCCACCTACCTAGATTCAGATGAAAGAGGAAAAAGTGTTGATGAGTCAAAGTATAGAGGAATGATAGGATCATTGTTTTATCTCGCAGCAAGTAGACCTGACATTATGTTAAGTGTTTGCTTATGTGCTAGATATCAAGCTAATCCTAAAGAGGCTCATCAAACAGTGGTGAAAAGGATATTCAAGTATCTAAAGTCAACACCAAAAGTGGGACTTTGGTGTCCAAAAGGTACAACAATCAATTTAATTGGTTACTCTGACTCTGATTTTGCAGGATGCAAGTTGGATAGAAAGAGCAGAAGTGGTACTTGTCATCTATTGGGAAGCTCTTTAATTTCTTGGCATTGTAAAAAAAATCTTGTGTATATCAACTGGAAGTTGTTGTGCTCAAAGTTTATGGTTGAGAAACAACTCCAAGATTTTGGTGTAGAACTTCAACAAATTCCACTTCTATGTGACAATACAAGTGCTATAAATATCTCCAAGAATCCAATCATGCATTCCAGAACAAAGCATATAGAAATAAGACATCATTTCATTAGAGATCATGTGCAAAAGGTAACATTAAAATTGAGTTTGTTGATAGTAAAAACCAATTGACTGATATTTTTACTAAACCTTTGGATAGGGATAGATTCTTTACCTTAAGAAATATGCTTGGTATATTGGATGAATCTAGTACATGTTGAGTGACATTTCTATGTTTATAAATGGTTTGGACATTGCATGATATATAGTAACTCAAATTGGTATAAAAATTACGTGTTGATTGCTGCATAAAATCTATATTTGTTGAATAAAAGCTGAGATAATCGATTACCATAAAACTTTAATCGATTATTTGTTCATCTATTGCTTCTTATATACAAGTCAAAGTTGTTGTAATCGATTACATCATCAAATTAATCGATTATTCTCATCTCGAGTTCCAGAAAAATCATGTTCTCTTTGGAATAATCGATTAAATTGACGACTCAATCGATTACATGTAGTCTCTGTATATTCCAAAATCTGAACTTCTCTGGAATAATCGATTACTTCATCGAAATAATTGATTATTTAGGTCCTACTTGTCTGAGAAATCTATCTCACTCTGCTTTAATCGATTAAATCAAATTATAATCGATTACACTTCATCTTCTACAAGCCATTTGTTCTTATATAATCGATTACCTTGTATTTTAATCGATTACATCATTTCTCTGAAGTGATTTTTAAATGAAATAATTGACTACTTAAGCGAAATAATCGATTATTTTAGTGGTTACTGCAAAATCTGACAGTTTTTTAAACTACCCAACTGCCATTAAGCATGATTTGATGCAATCAAAGTCTTAATGGGAGTGATTAAAGCCTCAACAGCTATATTTTTCCAATTCTCAAATGCCCACTACTTCAAATTTAGCCTATAAATAGATACATTTTGTGATTGAAAATCTGCAAACCATACTCTTTGTTTTCTTGCTTCTGAAAACTCTAGCCTTGTCTTTCAATTCGTAGTCTACACCTTTCACCATGTCTACTTCAAAGAAGGTTAAAACTTCTAAAAGGAAAGCACAAGACCAACCTTCCAACCCTGTAGTTAGTAGGCTTGATCATTGGTTTACCAATGAAGCTGACAAAATGAACTACTTACAGTTCAATGCCACCAAACTTCTCTGCCCCCCTAAATTCTTGAGCCTAGCTTGGTTTACTTAACAAGGATTTCAGTTTCCACAAATGTTAGAGCAACAAGGCCTAACAAAATTTGTTGAAATGAAAGGCACCTTTTACCCTGATTTGGTAAAGGTTTTCTACACCTATTCCAAGATTTCTATACATGGAACAATCCTTACACAAGTCAATGGTGTTGCTATGGAGATCACACCTGAAATCTGGAATGAGGTAACTGGAATCTCCTTTGATGGAGAAAGGAGATTTGAAGAAGAAGCTGAAGGGTACAACAAGATGGAGACCTATAGAAGCATGCTCATTGATCCTCACATGAATTTAAGGCTAAGGCTGAGCACAAGTCCTGTGACACATGAGGATAGGCTTCTACATTACACAATTACTTACATCCTCACCCCAAGGTCAACCAATCATGCTCAAGCTACAGATGATGATCTTCAAGTTGTCTATGGCTTGAAAAAAGGAATCAAATTGAACTGGATTCTAATCTTTCAAGAGATTATGCAAAAATCAAAAATATTGGTAAACTACCATTTTCCTTATGCTGATTTGGTTTCAATATTCATAGATTACTTTCAAGTTGATGTTTCAAATGAAGTCATGGATCATACCAACTCAAGCAACAGTCAAATTAAGGAGAAGCACCCTACAAAGCTGGGTATGGTGAAGACTCCTTATGGATGGCAAATGGCAGGCCAACCTGTGCCTTTGGCTGAGGAAGAAGGAGAAGAAGGTGATGAAAAAGGAAACCAGCTGGGAGCTGCTGAGGAACCTCAAAATTAACCTGCACCATCTGAACCACAGTACTCACATTTTGAATCTTTGATGATTCAAAAGATGGATGCTTTGTTTTCTGTTCATCATGAACAAAGAGATGAAGTGAATTCATCTTTAGAAGAACTGAAGACTAGGGTTAAGAACATAGAGTCTAAGATTTTTAGGGATGAATCTAGAGACATGGATTAGTTCTAGTCTTATTCTATGATATGTTATGTTTTATGTCTGTTTAAGTTGTTTATTTTTGTGTTTCTGTTCTGATATTGTATTTCCCTTGATTAATGATTAATGAATTACTACTATTTCCTTTTGTATTTTGTCTACTTTTATTTTTTTTTAATTTGATATGTCAAATAGGGGGAGTAGATAAATGGTATATGAAAAAGGGGAATAGATAAGGATATGTAAAAAGAATGAATGCTTAACTCAGGGGGAGCTAATGATGAATGCCTGAATGCTATGTCTGAATTTGTTTAAGTAAAAATTAAGTCATGGATATAATACTTGATCTTTGCAAAAGCTAAGAAATTTTCAAGATAAACATCTCTTCTTTAAAAGCATGTTCCATCAATTAAGTATTTCGCATGCTCAAATCAAAAAGAGGAGATTGTTAGCTATGAGGAAGATGAATATATGGAATCAAGAAGAATGAAGAATGCAAGTTTTGATGTTTCACATGCCCACTCAATTGATGGCATTTGTAATTTCTTGCTTAAGCCTGGTTCAAGTGGTTAAATCTTCATAATCCTCACTAGTCTTGATTAGTTCATGCATTCATACATACATTTTATCATGTTTAATCATATGGTAATAAGTATTTAGATATAAATTCATAAAGGCAATTAGGTTTTTATAAAAACTATTTTTCACTATTTTAATGGATTACAAGTGTAATATAATCGATTAAATGCATGTGTATGTGTCTGCATAATGCCTTATGAACATTTTAATGGATTACCATTGATTCGTAATCGATTAAATGAGATTAACTCAGAAATGGACAATCTCTGTGATAATCGATTATCTCACGGAATAATCGATTAATTGAGACTCTACATATTTTACAAAAGCATTTTTTTATCAGGTTTAATCGATTACCAGATATTCGTAATCGATTAAATATACATTGATGTGTTTTTAACATGCTCTGTGTTAATCCATTAATTGGGAATTTAATCGATTACTGATGTGTTGCAAACACATCTTAGTTTTAGGATAGTTTTAGGTTATATTTCAATTAAATCATTAGGAAATAGGTTAGAATAAGTTAGTTTATTATTATATTTGTTTTTAAACTCAATTCATTACCAATTGTGCATTTCAGGTCTAAAAAGAGGAAGTTCAAAGCAAAAGAAGGAAGAAAACAAGATTCAAGGTCTCGCGCGGATCACGCCAGGATCCGCGTGAGTTGCGCCAGAGGAAAAATTGAAGGCCCCAGTTTCGAAGACTCCACGCTATCAGCGGGGAGGTTCACAACATTAGCGTTACTAGGCCGCAAGAACCGCGCCAACAGCGCCAGGATCCGCGCGAGTCGCGGCAGAAGCTCAGCATCAAGCAATACTTGCGTGGACTTCACGCGATTAGCGTGAAATACCACGCTATCAGCGCCATCATTTCGAAAGCCCTGCGCGATTAGCGCGGGACTTGGCGCCATCAGCGTGGAATTGATTTCTTGCCTGATTTAAAATGATCTGTTGTGGGATTTTGCATAGTTTTAGGCTTTGTTACTGTAATTAAATCATTCTATAAATACAAGGCCTCTGGGACTAAAGAACTACAACCTATACACCATTAGACACCATTCAAGGGCTTGGAAACCATTGGAAGTCAAGAATCAAAGCTAGATTACTGCAGAATAATGTTTATTTCAACAGCTTTGGTGTTCTTGAAGCCTATGTCAGGCTAAATTCTGCATTGTGGTTAGGCCAAGAACCGATGTGAACTCCTTTGTAACTTGACTGGTATTGAATGAGAATGTTTTGATTGTTTTATTCTATTATGTTCTTATTTGTCTTATTCTTATTTGGAATTGATCACTCTAATTAAGTGCTGAGAGTTAGGATTCGCAATAGGGATGTTGGGATTCTAATTTCTGACCTGATTTGAATAACAGTTGTTCATTGCCTAGGGATAGGGATGCATGGCTGTAGAACTTTACAATATATTCTTTGAAATGCTTAACTTGATAGAATTCACTAAGGGATTAGGTTTTAGATTCAGGTTAAAGGGTTAATTACTAAGGGATTAGGGGTTAACTAAACTAGAAAAGATTTATTCTCTGAACAATCAGACATAAGCGAACCTTATGATATAGTCTTTTATATGCTTGATAGGAATTGCTAAGGAATTAGGATTCTTGTTAAAGGACTAAATTGCTAAGGAATTAGGATTTATTAAAATCGGAAAGATGTATCATTTGAGTGACCAAATATGATAAACCAGTTAAGTGAAAGAGGTAGGAATCAGAGGGGATTGTACCTGACCACAATTGTTTCTTCCATTGGTAACAATTTGATTTATTTACTGCATTATTTCCTTTTATATTCTGTTCTTACTTTCAAACACTCAACACTACAATCAAATTCTCCAAAACATTTTCTTTTCTTGTTACTTCCAATTACTTAGAATTAATATTACTGTGAATTTCACCCCAATCCCTGTGGAGACGATACTTTACTTACCTACTTTTATTACTTGAAATGAGCAGTGCACTTGCCGTGTGCTTATTTCGCAACAATTACACATGTGTATAAGAAAACTCAGTTCATCTAGAATAATCGATTACAAGATGACTTAATCGATTATTTTGTTCGTGACATATTTCCAGATTCCTGATGAACACTTTAATTGATTATCTGGCTAAAATAAGCGATTACATCAGTAAAAATAATCGATTACTTTGACGAAATAATCGATTACAATTAGTTAAGTCTATTTTTTTATAAATAGAACAACTTGAATTGAGTTTCAATAACAAGTATTATTGTGAAATATTCGTACAAGCCTTGAGAAAAACACTTTCTAGGGTTCTTAAAATCACTAAGGCAAAGGTTGAAGAGAGAATCAAAGATGCTAAGTGTCATGGAGTTTTACATGATTTGTTAGTCGTCATTCACATTGTGTGAAGAGTTGTTCAAGCTTTCTGGTTAAAGAAATCATC
>PYAF01000665.1:102881-119020 GCA_007407185.1 Glycine tomentella | reverse complement strand
AGCCTTCAAGCTCTCCTTGCCGCTCCTCAGTCAAGCAGCCTAGTCTCAACTGGGCCTCTTGCCCTGAGACTGATCTTCTCTTCCAGAAATATCACCTGAAATCATGTAAGCCCCACACGGGGTGAGATAACATATCTCAGTAAGCTCAGGGTCCTTGGGAAATCATTCCCACCCTGGCCCACAGATTCACAACACATAATCAGGCAAACATATCACACATGGCCCACTGGCCTGGCACTCTGGCCTCATCATATCAAATCAATATCATAATCTCAGCTCATGACAGGTGGCAGAGCTCCTCAATGCCTGGCGGAGCTCCTCAACACCCTGACGGAGCTTCTCAACGTTAGTACCTGTCATGATGTGGCAGAGCTCCTCAATGCCACGGGCGGAGCTCCTCAACGCCCAAAATACACGGCGGAGCTCCTCAACGCCGGTATTTATCTATTAGCCAATAGATATCTCAATCACAGCATGCATATATCCAATGCAAATACATATAAATCAACATAAACAATGCCATAGCCAATGCATGCAGCATGAATCATGACCAACACTCCCCAGGAGTGTGGTGTGCACCCAAAGCGGGAATTCATCCCCAGAGAACACTGAACTTACCTGGTAAGGGATTACTCTGAAGTTCCTTCCCAGGTCTGTGGCTCCCGCCACCAACAGTCTCAGAATCAATGCCTAATCAAGGCATAACAATCTCATATCAAAACCAATCCACAGACATTCAATTCACAGAACAAATTATAACAGAATTCTCCTATCCTAGGGTTCAGTCACACTCAGCCCCACACAAGGCTATTCACAAACCATTCAAGGTCCCTCAAGGCTGAATGCCAAGCCTCTACGTCATCTGAACTCAAAACACAACATACATGGCATAGTTCCCTCAGCCTTAACCTCAATTATCACTAGAACGGACTGAGTTCCACTCAAAGTCTCGTTCAACTAGCCACTGGGCTTAGCACAACACAATCAAGGCTCTAGCCTATCAGAGAACTATCAACAAGTGACTCTACACAAGTCACACAGGCATATACAGAGCCAAAATTCAAAGTCATCAGAATCAAAAACTGAAAGCTATTCCTTCATCTATTCATCGCTCTGAACACATCTCTCAATAGGACCCTGGGCTAATTCTAGCCCCAGCTAATATGGGTCACTATTCATAAAACCCCCCAGGATCAAAATTAAACAGAGAAACTTGAGTCTCTTACCTCAGTGGCGACTAGAAACACCTCAAGATAACTCCCTCGAGCTTTTATGTCCTTTATACACCGTGATTCTTCGCCAGACTCAAGTTCTCTGAGCTTTTCCTCTGAGGTTCCACTTCTCACACTCAAGGGGTTTTCAAGAGCATAAAATGAGGGATTCTGGCTTCACCAAGGTTTCACTCACACTCAAAGGGCATCAGAAAGTGTTTAGGCTAGCATATAGGGTCCCAGAAAGCTTGGAACTGCCATTAATGGAGGTCTGAAGGTCCAGGGAAGAAGAAACAGCTTTTTTCCTCCATTTTTCGAGCTCCTTGCCCTTTATACTCAGCCTGCCCGAACTCCCGCGCGATTAGCGCCACCTCCCGCGCGATCCGCGCCACGATGTCGGTGAACTGGCGCTATCAGCGCCATCCCCGCGCTAACCGCGTGAACCTTTCGAGACCTTTGGCGCTACCCGCGCCACCTCTGGCGCTGTCAGCGTGAAATTCCAGAGAAAATTGGTTTTCCAGGGCACTTATGGCGCGACCCGCGCGGACCTTGGCGCCATCCGCGCCAACCTCTCGAATAACCCACGTTATCAGCGCCATGTCCACGCTCTCAGCGTGAACTGGCTGAACCTCTGGAGCCACTCGCGCCATCCTGGCGCCGCCAGCGCCACAGCCAAAGGACCTGGCGCGATCAGCGCCAACCCTAGCGCGATCAGCGCCGTACCCAAAACTCAGTTTTCTGCTGTGAATCCCGCGCTGTCGCGCGAGGTTAGGTGCTAAGAATGAGGGTCCTTACACTCACTCACCCCCTACTACTATGAGCCTCTCCATCCATACTTCCCATTGGATGACTTCTCCTTTGGGTCTCCCTTTGTAACTCTTCAAACCTTGCATCCATTTTGGTTTGCAAGTCTTCCATTTGTTTTGTCATGGCTCTCATCAACCTCCTAGGTGACAAAGCCTCATCTCCTATTGAGCTCATCCTTCAAACAAAATGGTTAGAAAAAACACAAGTATATAAGGAAATTCTCACTACTCTCTAAGTGTTTGTCACTCTCACTTGTGTTGCACACTTTATCTAGACTCTTTCTATAATGTTCTCTCTTTCCTTTTTCCACTCTCATTCCTCTCTATTGTTCTTAAGGAAAAACTTCTAATCAAATCAAACTTCTTTACTATAGTGAAATAGGAAATTATTCTAGGCTAGAGTCAAGAGTCCAAGAACAAGAAAACTCTAAGACAAAACCTTGGAAATTTTAAGAGACAAGTAACAAAAGAAATTTCAGAAAAGCACAACTCTAATTGGAATTTATGAGACAACTCAAGGAATACTATGGATTGTACCAAGCTGCACAAGGAGGTTTTGCCAAGTAAATTCAATTGCTAGAAGCCAAATTTCATAAAATTTGCATGTGATACAAGTTCACTTCATTTTGTGGTTCGGTGGAAATTTGACTTGTAGCTTTTGTAACTTTGCTTTACTTCTAAATTCTGTTTTTCTTTGTATTTTTCCAGCCACAATTCAATAATGTCTTCGGCTGTACCACAATGTTTCTCTTTGGTCTATTCCTGTTTCTTTCACAACTTTTTTTAAAGCCTTTGTTTTTCTTTTGCACAAGTTCAAAATTTCTTAAGGAAATTCAATGAATCACTAAAAAAATGTATAACAATTGTAAAATTTGTTTCTAACAACTCAATTCAGTTTAGGCATGATAGTAGAATCAAAACAAGTGGTCACACAACACAAAAAATACTACGTACAAACAAAAATTGACAAGAATCAAGACTAGAAAATTTGAAAAATAACAAGAACACATGAAGAACATGAACACATGAAATCACATGAAACTTGAAGGAAACACAAGGGTTATGTGGTGGAACACACAACAAGCCCACACAACCAAGAATCAGATGAAAACAACAAGAAACAAGAAATTGAAATAAATTTTCGTTTTTCAAATTTGGTGCAGTTTTTTACCTTTGAAGAACTTTTAAAACTAAACTTGAAGAAGAATTCCACAAGAATTAGACTCTAGATACCACATGATGAATGGCTGTGATGTAGCTATGATGTATAGCTAAACCCATAGCCATTAGTTTTCCCAAATCTACCTTGCAATGAAACCCAATTTTCAAGCAAACTTCAAGAACTCTAAATTCTGCACTTTCACAAGAATTTGGGGATGTTTTTAAGCTTTTAATTCAGCAATGGAAGATGGAAGAAAGGTTAGGGATGGAGATGGATGGCACCATGGAAAAGCTTTCCAATAAGCCTAGGAAGAATCATCACGATAGCATTGAGAAGCCATTGATAAGACTCAAGAAGTTCTTACACAAGAACAAGAGAGAAACTCTAACAACAATTTTCAGAATTGTATTAATTAATGAACCAAAGTTAGTTACATTCAGTTTTAGACCATCTTATATAGGCCACGAAATTACAAGCAAATACCACTAAATGTAAGGAAAATGCAAATTGAAATGAAGCCCAAATGAAGCTTGAAGTGCAAGCTTTTCCTAAAGTGACTTTTGATTGTCCAACACATGCAAGTGCAGTTCTATGCTGAAGTAATCGATTAATTCGTCCTTGTAATCGATTAAAACAAATTTTTCCTTGTCAAAAAGTGCTTTGTAATAGATTACAGATAGCTGGTAATTGATTACAGGTGTCTGGTAATCGATTATAGGTATTTGGTAATTGATTACAGCTATCAGAAACTATTTACAAAATGTCTAAGTAATCTATTACAGGAATTTGGTAATCTATTACAACAAACAACACTTCTTTTGCGTTTGCATTGAGTTGGTGTGCTTCTTCATACTTTTCCAAGAGATACAAGTTATCTTGGATGTGATCTTGAAGTGCTTGAGTCCTAGCTCTTGTCATTGGTCCTTTAAAGCTCAGCAAAGGAAGTGCTTCAAGCTCTCATTCTAGACCTTTAGCTTGCAATGGACCTCTATCAGATAAGATGAGCAATGTCTAGAGTCCTTTGTGCTTTTCCTCAATAAGTGTGAAATTATTCTGCAAAATACAATGTTAGGAAAATCTAGCACACACATAGTTGCATAAGGATGAAAATTGAACTTTTAAGTATATGGTAAGAAGTATTATTTTTCTCTACCAAAGTCACTTTAGTCTTTAGGGAAAGGCATTAAAGACTGTAGTTTATATTCTTTATAGGGTACTAGGTAAATTAGTTGCTAACTACCCTTTATAGTTATAGAGTGGAAAAAAAAAACCCAGCATCAGGAACTTGCACATTTGGGGATGTCTAGCTTAAGCAAGTCCTTATAGGCCTTATGAAGGTAAGCAAGACTTAAAGACAATTAGTTACTACTTTGTTGGTTACATTGAATGCTCTCACAGGTATAAGCTTTACAATCCCATTATAAAATCCTTCTTCAAGACGGGAATGCAAGATTCCTTGAAGAAGTTGAGTTTGGAGTGGAAGGAAACATAAGGAGTGTTTGTTAGACATTAGACGATCCATTACTGAACGACCCAGACATCTTTTACAATTTTGGTGAAAACAAATATATAAATTTATGTTAACCACTTCGTTGCATGTAAGTCAACCTATTTGATGACGAAAACAACATAAGAAGAGACCTATCCATTAAAGTATAGCTTGTCTACTAGAAGCATGAAGCACTCGTCTAATGCATCCAAACAACAAGTGGAATAAACATTTATTTGAATTATCTATTTATTCTTGTTTATAGATTTTGTTTTAAGAAGAACACATCTGTGAAACTATCCTTTATTTCCTTTTGTGTAATTAACAATCATATTGAATTATGAATGACAGATATGGAAAGTTATGATCCTATCATACAGAAAATATTCACTTAATTCAGGAAACAAGGATCAATCTGCACAACGGTTGTAACATTCAATTCCCAAGGTACTCTTCGGAATTACAAGTGTCTCTCTACCTATAAATACGAAATCAAAGATTAAAGAACATTGAACATACATAAAAGACAAAGAGTCATGAATCAAGAAATGAGAGAAAAGAAGAACAATTGTTGAGAAACACAATGAGGATAAGAGAGTCCATCCTTTATGTATAGAAAATATTAGTGAGAGATAAGAACCTTATTGTAAATCCACTCTTTAAGTGTTGTAAATAATGTTTGATTCTATATCAAACTTTTGATTGTGAAAGCTAAAAGTGGCTTAGTGACAAAATAATACTTCGGTGTTCTTAGATTCAGCGGGAGTCTAAGGGGTGTGTTAAGAGTGGCCTTAAGAATACTTGTAAGCTAGAAGTGGCAGGGAAGAATACTTGTTGTAATTAGGTTGAATGAACTAGTATAAAATTAAGTATTTTTACTATTGTTCATTAGCTTATTAAAGTATTTCATTGTCCATTACTGTCACACTTTGCAACAAGATTTTTATTGAAAGACAAGTTTTATATTTCCTTGGACGACAATTCATCTCTTGTCACTGGACGAAGACTTTATAAACTTGTTTATTATAACATCTTCCATTTTAAAAAGATTTTATATTTTGATTAACACACTATTCAACCCCCTTTCTATTGTGATTTGTTGTATTTCAGTGTTGTCGTTAAAGAATAACCTATTATTAACAATGTATAAGTCTTTGCACTTACCATTGTTCAAGAAACATATTCGGTAATTAATAATGATGTTATTCCTAACACTTCAAGGACAAGACAACACTGGGACTCCTCCTCAAGCATCACCTGTAGTTCAAACTTAACAACCTAAAGTAATACCATTTAAAAGATCCAGTAGCGAAATGAGAAATGTAATTTCAAATGACTATGTTGTATTTCATCAAGACATGAGTATGACATTGGGTTGATTGAGAAAGATGTAATCAACTTTAGCCAAGTCATGCAATGTTCTAACTCTTAAAAGTGGATAGTGGATTGATGCCATAAATGATGGGATAAAATTGATGGTTGAAAATGACTTTTGAAATATTGTCATATTGCCTGAAGGTGTGAAACCCATAAGTTGTAAATGGATATCTATAACCAAAAGGGGTTCAAAGAGGAATCTTTATATAAAACCCATTTTGTTGCTAAAGGCTTTACTCAAAAAAGAATGCATGATAATAAAGAGACTTCCTCTCATATTTCTTAGAAAGACTCTCATAGGACTATAATGACATTGCTAACTCATTTTGATTTAGAGTTACATTAGATTGATGTAAAGATTGTGTTTCTAAATGAAAACATTTCTAAAACAATTAATATGGTGCAACCATAAAACTTTGTTAAGGTGATTCAAAGTTTATGGTATGCAACCTAAAGAAATCCATCTATGGTCTTAAATAGGATTCATGTTAATGACATTAAATTCAAGTTATCACCTCTTATTGTTTTGAGACGAATTTGGTTGTTGATCGCGTATACTAAAATTCAGTGGGAGTAAGTTTGTCCTTTTGGTATTATATGTTGATGACATCTTACTGGTCATAATATAGTTTTATTGTCACAAAAGAATTACAAATACAGTTTTGGATATATTCAGCATGAAAGATATTAAACCAAAAGATACATTTGTTGCTAAACAAGACAAATTACTCTCAAACTATGACCCATTAGTAATCTTGAAAAATAATAGATGCAAAGGATTTATTATGTTTTAGTTGTTGTGAGTCTTATGCATATTAAAGGTTGTTTTCGTCCTAACACAACTTTTTAGTGGGAGTCCTAGAGAGATATGTGAGTAATCATGGTATACGATACTAGAAAGTAGTAAAGCGCGTAATGCGCTATTTGAAGAGAACAATAAACTACAGCTTACACATCAGAAATTTGAAAGTTTAGAGATCATAAGGTTTTTTTACTCTGATTTTATGGGTTGTCTAAATAGTAAAGACTCCATATTAGGATACATCTTTAACCATGATCATGGAGTTAATATCTTGCTTTGAGGCATCGAACCATATGATATGACTGCTAAATTTTTTCATTAGCTTGCTTGTTGTTACAAACATTAAAAGATCATTAAGTATTTATTGTGACAATAACTTAGCAGTGTTAAACTCCAACAACAATAGGATTTTAATCAGGTCAAAGGTTATTGACATAAAGTATTTGGTTATTAAAGAAAGAATTCAGAATATAAAGATTTTTATAGAATATATATAGGAAAAGACCACTATGCTAATTAACCCACTAACTAATGGTTGACACTTAAAGCATGAGCATATATATAGTGATTCATTTTGACCAAGAACATTAAATATGTATAGTGTTCATTTTGGCCTAAACATTAAATCATCTTGCGTTAGTGTTGACCAAGAACAATAATCTTAACATATATTTGTAAATATTATATCACCCTTGACTTGAAAAAAATTACTTTGTCAATATATCAAGAACGAATTATTGTTCAAGAGAGGTCTTGGGCTGATGGCTAAAGAATTCAATCCAACTTAAATTTATAGGACTCATTTGGTGTCAAGATATGATAAAATATGATATATGATAAGATACATATAGGCTAATTGAAATAGGTAATAGTTTTATGCAAATTAATCTAAAAAACTAATTGTATTAGCAAATTAAATTGTTCCACCATAAAATAAAAAAATCATGTGTTAGCTAAAACTTGAATATAATCAAATTTGTATTCATAGTTTTATAGAATTTAATTTTTAAAACCTATATTATTCCTAAAATTGAGTTATCTCATAAGAGATTAATTGTTAGTTAGGGTTATTCGTGCCCTAGACCCTAAGGTGTCTAAGCAATTGAGGATAATTCAATTTGATACACGTAGTTTCATAAAAATTTAATTTTTATAACCTATGTTATTCCTAAATTCTAGTCACCACATAAGATATTACAATCTGTTAGTTAGGGCTATTCGTGCCCTAAACCATTAAGTGCCAATGCAACTTAGACTAATTGAAATTCGTATAGTATTATGCAATTTAATTGAATAACTTATTGTATATTCAAATTAAATTGTTTCACCACAAAAGAAAATCATGCATTAGCTAAAATTCGGATATAATCAAATTCATATACATAGTTTCATAAAATTTAATCTTTATAACTTATGTTATCCCTAAAATTGAGTTACCTCATAAGAGATTAATGTGTTGGTTAGGATTATTCGTTCCCTAAACCCTAAGGTGTCTAAGCAATTAAAGATAGTTCAAATTTGTATACATAGTATCATAGAATTTAATTTTTGTAACCTGTTATTCTTAAAATTGAGTCACCTCATAAGAGGTTATAATGTGTTAGTTAGGACTATTGGTGCCCTAAACAATTAAGTGTCAATGCAACTTTGGCTAATTAAAATAGGTATAGTTTTATGCAAATTAATCTGAAAACTAATTGTATTAGCAATTACATTGTTCCACAACAAAAGAAAATCATGTGTTAGCTTAGTTTCATAGAATTTAATCTTTATAACTTATGTTATTCCTAAAATTGAGTTACCTTGTAAGAGATTAATGTGTTAGTTAGGGTTGTTTGTGCCCTAAACCCTAAGGTGTCTGAGTAATTATGGATAATTCAAATTTGTATATATAATTTTATAGAATTTAATTTTTATAACCTAATTTATTCCTAAAATTTAGTCACCTCATATGAGATTAATGTGTTAGTTAGGGCTATTCGTGCCCTAAACCATTAAGTGTCAATGCAACTTAGTCTAATTGAAATAGGTGTTGTTTCATGCAATTTAATATGAATAACTTATTGTATATTCAAATTAAATTGTTCCAACACAAGAAAATCATGTGTTAGCTAAAATTCTGATATAATCAAATTTATATTCATAGTTTTATAAATTTAATTTTTAAAACCTATATTATTCCTAAAATTGAGCCATTTCATAAGTGATTCACATGTTAGCTAGGGTTTATGCCCTAAATCCTTAGGTGTATACGCAAGTTGGGATAATTCAAATTTGTGTACTTAGCTCATAGAAGTTAATCTTTATAACCTATGTTATTCCTAAAATTGAGTCACCGTATAAGAGATTTGTAACACCCTTAAATAAAACCTTTTAAATAAATCATTAATTTTACTTAAACAAAAAGATAAACTTAGTTCTTATTAATGTTAACTCATGTAAGAAAAGGTAGCAGAAAAATTTGTCAAAAATAAAAACTTTCTATATCCATTTCAAAGAACATCATTTGATTTTTAAATTGTGTGAATAAAACATAATAACCGTTTGGCGTGTTAAAACTTGAGTCGGCGAGTAAAACAAAAATAGAAATAAATCATACACACTTAGAGAAGTAATAAATGAAGATAAATAGGTGACCTCCATGGTCACCAAATATAATAATTACGTGACATATGTTAGAAGAGTTAACAAAATATATACGTCTCGAAAGAACCAAGGAGCAACAAATACAACCCAAAATAATAATGTAAATAGTAATGATTAATAATTACAAAAGGTCTGAGCCTAGGTCTAAGTGATATGAACACAGAAACGAGACAAATCGCCATGAAGATTTCAGACTCATAAAATGATTTAGTTTTCTTTTAGAGAAATATATTGACGACACACTCAAGAAATAGGTGAGTGATAAGTCATAGATTTGATGGTCACAAGTTGCCTTGATAAGATTAAATTCAGTTCTTTGTCCAAAAATCAAGGAAAACTTAAACTTTCATTGAGACTCAATCTCCTCAAAGCTACAAAGTTCCTATTATTTATGGGTTAGACTTCCTTGTAAAACATTCAATTACTATAATGAAACAATTCGTTACTAGTCCAACCAATGTAACACTTCATTTTGTGACAAACAAGGAGTCATTACTCTTATGGCATGCATTTACTAGTCCAAGTAATATAACCCTTCATTTTGTGCCAACCCGCAAGGTAAATTGCTTTTTGATGGCCAGACATTTTCTATAAATTAAATACCTTCTCTTATGCAACCCCTTCTACTCATGTTGTTCTGCTCTCATCGATCTAATTCAACCTTTATTTTTATCAATGATTTTTTCGGTTCAAAGGCCTCGCTGCTGTGGGATCGATGTTTCTTCCACATGAACTCACGTGGGGCGTTTTGGCAAGGATTCCTACAGCAAAGAAGTTAGCGGCTGCCAAATGTGTTTGTAGGGAGTGGAATGATATTATTTCCCATCCGAACTTTCCAAGGATCACGAACTTTTGTCTCCTGCAATTGAGAAGATTATGATTCTGAATGAAACCGTGGGAATAGCAACCATCCTAGATCCAAACTAGATACTTAATGATGCCAACCATCATGAAGTCATCAGCGTGCCATTCCTAGCAGCACATCAACGTCCTTGGTGCCTGTAAGGGCATCGTCCTCTTTGACATCATCAAATATAGTAGAACAATATTAACGAAATGAATGACATTGAAGCTTATTAAAAATCTGGCCTCACAAAGCACTTAAGAATATACTTGAATCAAAGCTTATTAGGCAGAAAATGAGTAAGGGATTTAGGGTTATTCATCTCTTTCTGATTCATTCTAGGGATATGCCTTAGAAACTGCTATGTACCTTTTGAACTTAGCTCCGTCCAGGTCGGTTTCAAAGACACCAATAGAATTATGGAAAGGGTGTAAGCCCACCATGAATCATATTCAGATTTGGGGTGCTCCGGCACATGTCTTACAACAGAAGCCAAATAAAACGGACTTGGGTACAGAAGTATGCATGTTTATAAGCTATCCTAAAGGAACCAGAGGTTGGTTGTTTTATAGTCCAAAAGAAAAGAAGGTCATAGTGAGCACTCACGCAACATTCTTAGAGGAGGACAATATGCCAAATTATAAGCCAAGGAGTAAGGTTATTCTTGATGAGCTAGTCTCAGATGAAGTTTCACCTCAACCTCAGGAGGTTCTAGCTTTTGTTCCTATGGTTGTTTAAAGAGGGGAAAATATACATGTAGTTGAACACACAGAGGAACCAAATTCATAACCAGAAGTTCAGCATGATGTTCAACAAGTGGAACCTGTAGAAATGCAAGTACCACTCGTGGAAGAACAAAATCAAGAATTGGTTAACCCACGTAATGAGGTTCCTCCAGAAATTGTTAATCCACCTAACTTGGATCGTCCTGTAGATGCACAACAATAAGTGCGACAAAGTCCTAATGGGAGATTGATTCGTAAACCCGCAAGATGTCTCTTGTTGGGTGAATCATACCAGGATGTCATCATTGAAGAAGATGATGATCCCACAAGTTATGACGAGGCACTAGGAGATGTTGACGCTCAGGAATGGCTTGAGGCTATGAATCGTGAAATGGATTCTTTGTATTCCAACTCAGTTTGGTCTCTTATAGATGCACCAAAAGGGGTAAGACCCATTGGGTGTAAGTGGATCTATAAGAGAAAGAGAGGATCGGACGGGAAGGTTGAAACCTTCAAAGCTAGATTGGTGGTGAAAGGGTACACCCAAATAGAAGGTATGGATTATGAAGAAACCTTTTCACCGATTTCCATGCTCAAGTCCATTCAGATACTCTTAGTTGTAGGAACAAATCTTGATTATGAGATTTGGCAAATGGATGTCAAAATTACTTTTCTAAATGGAAATTTGGAAGAGGATATCTATATGCAGCAACCAAAAGAGTTCATAGCCAAAGGGCAAGAAAATATGGTATGCAAGTTGCAAAGGTCCATTTATGGACTTAAGAAAGCGTCCAAATCATGGAACATCAGGTTTGATCAAGCCATTAAGTCTTATGGTTTTGAGAAAAGTCCTGATGAGCCGTGTGTGTACAAACTGATCCAAGGGGAAGCAGTATCTTTTCTGGTGCTTTATGTAGATGATATACTCCTTATTGGAAATGACACAGAAGTATTATCGAGCATAAAGACCTGGCTGACCAAGCAATTTGATATGAATGACCTAGGAGAAGCCAATTATATTCTTGGTATTAAACTCTTACGAGATCGGAAGAATAGGGTATTGACATTATCCCAGGCTAATTACATTGACAAAATACTTGCTAGGTTTAGCATGGAGAATTCCAAGAGGGGAATTTTACCATTCAGGCATGGGATTCATCTCTTTAAGGAGCATTCTCCTAAAACTATTGAGTAGAGAGAATGCATAAGTAGGGCACCTTATGCTTCAGCAGTAGGTAGCCTTATGTATGCTATGTTGTGCACCAAATCAGAAATCTGCTATACAGTGGGAGTAGTAAGCCGATACCAATCTAATCTTGGAGAGGAACATTGGATAGCAGTTAAACATATACTTAAGTATCTTCGGAGAACGAGAAATTATATGTTGGTCTATTCAAGTGGGAGTCCTGAAACCATTGGTTACATAGACTTAGATTTCCAAGGAGACAATAACTCAAGAAAATCAACTTCAGGCTACGTGTTCACTCTTAATGGCGGGGCCATCTGTTGGAGAAGTATCAAATAGTCATGTGTGATTGACTCTACGATAGAGGCTGATTATGTTGCAGCATCAGAAGCTACAAAGGAAGCCGCATGGTTGAAGAAGTTCCTTATGGATCTTCGGGTGATACAAGGTGCTAGCCGTCCCATCACACGTTATTGTGATAATAGTGGGGCAGTAGCACAATCCAAGGAACCACGGTGTCACAAAAGGCAAAAACACATAGAGAGAAAGTAGCACTTGATCCGAGACATCATTGAAAGAGGAGACACAGTGGTAACCAAGATAACATCGGAAGAAAACCTTGCTGACCCTTTTACAAAGAGTTTGCCTGAATGTGTGTTCGAGAGGCATGTTACATCTATGGATCTTAGGAGGATTCCGGATTTGCTGTAGCTTTATAAACTTGATTTTCACTGTTATTTATGCCTTTTGTGCAAGACATTATGACATTGTAATCTTTTCTGAAAGTTTTAAATGAGGAATTATTCATTTATTTGGCACATTATTTACAAACACCAAGGTCCAGATCAATTGTGAAGTATATGATCATATGGATATGTTCATGGAGGACATGATCATAGGTTCTCATAATTGATGAACAGATTCACAGTTGTTAAATAAAGTTGGGCACTTTATTTAGGCTACAATATTTTATGAAATGGTTTTGTCCGAATCATTGTAAAATATCGGTGTGAATTATTATTCACATCGAAAGGATCAATGAGAGATTTGATTAAGGGTGTTTTTTCTGTCATAAGGTATCAAATCTCCAAATAACTATAGTTATAATATTGCTCTTAATTCTGAGTTTATTATAAATAGGTAATCAAATAGTTTTCATTCTTTGATTTACCAACGGGTGAGGTGCGATCTATTGACGGTCAATAACTCGGTATTTTGGGAGTGAGATTATTTAATTATCGGTATTTGAGATAAACAATATGAAATTTGTAGGAAATGTCCCCTTGATATGTTTCGGTACTTGGATATTAAAGACACTGGCCAGTGCATGTAATCCATTAGAGTAACTATCATAGTCAAGGGAATAAATAATTGATTGGGTAACAGAAAACTTGTCAATCAATTATAGACATTCTACAAAGGGATTATGCATATACATGTTATATATGCTATTAATCTTAGAGTTCAAGTTTGGGCTTTTAGTGGAGTAACACCGAATTAGATAATCATTTCTTGATTATCAAGAGTCTTGATTAATAATTGCTGGTGGATCCCCAAGCTAGCTTGAGACAATGGATGAGGTGTTTCAGTTAATGATGACTTATGAGTTACATGGTCTTGGGTTCTATAGACCTAAGTTTGTACTCAAAAGAGCAAGTGGGAGATTGTTGACCTATGCCCTTTAGTTGAGCTCAATTGGGCTGAGACTATGAGAAGAGTCTAAAGACTAATATAAATATTCCTACTTAGGTCATTAACAAAAAAAAAACCTAGAAAACAAAGAGGTGACCACACACCTACTCATTCCCCCTCAAGAGATAGTTTGGAAGATTTGCTAAGAACAAAAAGCTAATCAACCAAGTTGAAAGCTACAAGAGGTAAACACATAAAACTATGATGATCAGTTACATTCCAAACCACAAACGATTTATATTCTTCCACAGTATTTAATCAAATGGGAATTGAAATTTCTTCAGCCCATTTTCTTCTTCCTTTCAGTCCATAGGTTCTGTTTCAAGCTCCTTTATGGTAGCCATGGGCCTAATGTCCAAAAAAAAAAAAACTTTGGCAAGAAATCCTAAGTCAACATTCAGGAACTCTAGTCGTCACGTCCACTCGCTGTCACGAACATGTCTAAACAATAACGAACGTCCTTCTTCTTGTATCTTTTTGATCTTCTTTTATTACAACTTTTGTATAACATTAAAAATAAATATACAAGAATTGAAATAAAAATCAAGGAGGAAACCTAATCATATGGGATTAGCCTCCTTGTTACAACCAAAGAAAATACAATCAAATCTCTACCATGGATTGAAGTCTAATTTATAATTGCTTTATTTTATGAGTGGATGAATTATATGGTATGATAACATGCTTATTGTGATAACATGTCATATACAATAGGTGGTGTCATATTATTGCATAACTTGAAAATTACATGAGCATAATAGCTATTTTGTCATTCCACGATTAGTATGATAGTTATTATAGGATTATTTTGATTCAAAATTATTTTCAAATATTAATTAAAATTATTATGATTTTGTTAACAAATCTAGATTAATAATTGAATTAATTAATTTTGAATAATTAAAATCAAGACAAATAATCCAGATTATTTCCTAAGAGAACTGTTTACATTGCGAGTAATTTGTGGGTCTTCTAAAATGGTCATGTGTTAACACACGCTGCATACAACAATCATGTATCATAATTGAATGAAGCAGACGCTACCTATCATGACCGGATTTTAGGAGCTTGATGATTTCAAAATTCTGATAAGCTAAGCTTGCACGTTCATCTGCTTACCGCTGCTTACATAATTTTTGAAATCAAACAAAGAATACTCGAATTTCAACAATTCTTGGAAATTGAAAATTTCTAAATTTTAAAATATTGAATGGGTGAAGGTTTTTTTAATTAAGTAATTAATTTAAAACCTACGGGCTCCAATTGTGGGTTTATTAGTGAAATGGTTATCGCTGAAGCCCAATCGGATAAGGATAATCGAATTTCTCTAGATTAAACCTTAATATTTTCAAAATTTTAGTAATGTTTTGTATGACCCATCATCGACAACACTTAGACACTAAAGAAAATTTTGAAAGTAAACAATGGTTAAATACATTCAACTTTGGTAAAATTGTTCACCCTCCCATCGAGGCTCTGTCAATGGAACTGAAGGCTCAAATAACAATATTAGTTTTACAAGTATCTTGCCCATCGTAAGCCTTGTAAAGATAACTAATGGATTATTGAACTATAAACAAGTAGTTATTAGAATCTACTAGCGATATATTTGTTTGTTGTTATTCTTGTTTGTAATTAGTGTGCTTGTTTTTCAAAAAAATGTCTTCATTCAATCACTATCTTGAGCCAAAAATATATGGATAGTACAAATTACAAATAATGAAAAACTAATTTAGATATTGTTGTTCAATATGAAAAGCTCAACTTTGTTCTAACTACCCTTATACCAGCGCAACCCGCTAAGGATGTGCCTGAGGCAACAAAGACACGTTTTCAGCAGGAGAAAGAAAGATGGGAGAAGGCAAATGTGGCAGATAGATGTTATATTTTAGCTAGTCTCGCCAGTCACCTTCAGGAGAAAGTGAGCATGATTGAAAGTGGAGCAATGATGCTCCAGACTCTTGATGGCATGTTTGCTACGTCTAGCAGCTCTGCTCGACAGAATGCGCTGAATGCAGTCACCAAAACAGTTATATCTGGAGGAAGTGTGCAGGATCATTGTCTGACAATGATAGCAAACTTCAAGAAGGCTGAAGACCATGGGGTCAGATTTGAACAAGAAGTAAAAGTTGACCTTCTCTTACAATCACTGCCTGAATACTTCAATCAGTTCAAGATGAATTATAATATGAATAAGAT
>PYAF01000665.1:79683-96994 GCA_007407185.1 Glycine tomentella | reverse complement strand
AATAAATTATATGAGTAAGTTATATGTAGCAATCTTATTTATATAAAATAATATATATATATATATATTATCTAGTTTAATTGCACACATAAAATAATCTAATTATCTTAATTAATATATTTTATTTATTAGTCATTCTAGTACTAAACTAATTAGAATTAATAATAAGGACTAAAAAAATACTAAGAAAATTTCATAAATCTAAAATTAGAAAACTGTAGTGATAATTTTATATCGTCATTAAATTAAAAATCATATTATAAATGAATTTATTAATTTTTATGATAATTACTTTAAAAATTATATTAATAATTATTTATAATTGATGACATTGTAAATCTATTATTATTATTTTTTTACAAAATAGTAAGGCTTTAAAAATATATTTTAGTATTTTAATTCCTCAACAAAATTAGGTAAGATACTACTACTAATTATCGCCATTCATTTTGCAATATTGAGATGCGACAAGACACGCATGACACGACTCACACGAGTAAATGAGTTCAGATAAACACGTGGTTTATGAATATTCATATGTTCATTTTAAGTTCAAGACATAAAAATGTGATTTATGAATTTAATTATATATCGGTGGTGGTGGATATTGACCTTCATTCTCATAGAAAGAGTCTAGCCCAGCCACTACTCCTACTTCATCTCATATCATTCACATTCATCTCTCTTCTTCCTTCCATCATCGAAGTGCTCTAATAATAACATTCGCGCGCTCTTCGAATTTTCCTTCTTCAATCCGCGCGACACCAAAACCCTAGATCCGGCACAATCATCGGTAAAAACCCTAACCGTCGCTTCCTTTGTTCTTTTCACGAGAATTTCGTTTACTTATTATGACTGTTTGGTTGATCAATCGGATTTGTTTCAGATGGTAGATTGATAAATTTTACTCTTTTTTTGTTTAATTATTGTTGGTATGTTTATTCAATTAATTGCAAAATTAGGTATAGAGCTGATGGGTTTGTTGATGATTTGTGGGATAATAAAGCGAGGATTTTGAAGATGGTAATTGTTATTGGAATTGGAGGAGAGGGTCCCCGAAGGTGGTGGTAAAGGGTTTCATGATGGATATAACTGAATCTGTTTGTGCATATATTACAGGGAGAGAGTTTTTGACTGAGACAATATTGCTAGAGAGAGGAACGTTGGTGGGCTTGGCAAGAAATGGATCCTGGTCGCTATGCTCTGCATCAAGGCTGGGATAATAACAGCGTAATTGTGGCTTCCTCCTTAAATAATTCACCTATATGGAATATATGGGGATCATTATTCAAAGAAACTACTACTACTATTAGGGTTTCAATCTCATTGATTTTTAATCGGAGAATTCTGAAAGAAAGATAGCTGTGGGGGCAGTCAGAAAAAGACTCCATTTGCCTAACCCTCGTCTCACCATTCATTATTTGTTCCTGACATAGCTTATTCTCTTGAATCCACAGGCTCTTGAGGGATATGGCACCGTCCACGACCCCAACTTCCGGTGAGTGCAACTGAATTGCTTCTTGCTTATCATCGTCGCTACGGTAATATGAAACCTGTGGGTAAAAGTCTGTGTCTGTTAAGGCTTTTTTTTTTTTTCTAATTTGTTGGTGGTGTGGTATGTGTACCTCTTCTCATGTGTGATTGTACAACTGAGATCTGCTTTTTTGTTGTGTTATGCATAATGCTTGCCTTAGGAGTATAAGGATAATGTAGTTATTTTGATGTGTAGTATCGAGTTTTATCTTTTCTTTCCTCCCATTTTGCTCATACTTTTGGCAGGATTGGCGGTTCCTATGATGAGAGAAGGTATATAGATGAAAGATATCCAAGGGATGCCGTTTATCAGAGAAATAATTTCCCCCGTGACATTTTGGATAGGGAGGCCTATTTGCCTCCAGGACCTCCTGTTGGCCACTGGAGTCAAACCAAACGGAGAGGTTATGATGAAGATTATCCACTTGACAGGGAATCCAGACGTTTGCAGAGGCCCTATCATGAATCATATAATCAGATTGATGGTTTCAGGGATCGTGAGATTGACACCTATCCAGAATATGAAAGGTTTCGGGATGGCTATACGGGCATTGAAAACTATGGTGATCGAGGATATGATAAACCTGCCAGGTTTGTAGGACATGACCGTGATGATTATGCATATGATGATGATTATGATTACAAGTCCCGAGTGTCCTCTCATCATCGTAGGGAGGATAGCCATGAGAGGGATCATGATCATGGTCGACATAGTTATGATTCTGATTATGAAAGAAGTAGTAGAAGAGATAGTAATTGGAGGCAGCGCAAATCACGTGATCGGGAACGAGATAAGAGTGGTCATAGTCGGGAAAGAGATCTGAGTCCACATAGGAGACATGAGCGTTCTCGTTCACATTCTCGTTCTCAATCTCGTTCAAGTTCTCGTTCCCCTTCTCATTCCCATTCCCGGTCTCAATCTCGTGGATATGATGACCATCCAAGATCTAGGTCCCCTCGAGGTCGAAGCCATGGTCGAAGTTATAGGGAAGATAGCTATACTGACAGTCGATATGACAAAATCGAAAGACGTAGGGATCGTGATGATAAACGTCAGCGGGAGCACTATTCTGTGGTATGTGCTGAATAGTGCTTTTATATTTTAGGTAATTATCTTACTACTGTTAGACAATCTGATTTAAAGCTGTTTTTCATAGGCCCCATCTGCAACTGTTGTTGTGAAAGGTCTTTCGCAGAAGACAACTGAAGAAGATCTATACCAAATCCTTGTACGTGGTTTGTTTCGTTGAGTGTCATCATTTACTCTTGTAGATTTTGATAATTTCTTTTGTCTTATGGGTATCATCATTTATATGATTTTAGGCTGAATGTGGTCCCCTCCGTCATGTTCGTGTTATAAAGGAGAGAAATTCTGGTGTCTCTCGTGGATTTGCATTCATTGATTTTCCTTCTGTGGTATTTATCATGTTTATTTTCCAATGTTATACTTGTATATCGTGATTTCATGAATGTTGTATTGAGTGTAATATATTATGGATTAGGGAGCTGCACAAGGAATGATGGACAAACTAGGAGATGATGGTCTTGTTGTGGATGGCAGAAAACTTTTCTTTGAATATAGGTATTTTTTTCATTTTTAGGGCTTTGCCAGTTGTTTGTACTTCCAAGTTATATCCTGATGCTGTAAATTACAATAATCTATATTGCCATTTTGAGCTATATTTTCTTGCAGTAGTAAGCCAACCGGGGGTCCTGGCCCAGATGGAGCTATGAAATCAGGTCATAATTATAAAAGCTTGATGGTTCCATCTGATTGGATGTGCACTATATGTAGCTACATAAATTTTGCACGCCGGACTTCCTGCTATCAGGTGTTCATATTTTTCCCCTGCATCCTTTTTGTCTTTTTTTGAATTGTAGACTTTCTTCATGCTTAATGCTTTGGATTATTATGCCAAGATTAATTTAGGGTAGTCATCCTTTTTACAATTGTGGTGTAAGTATGTATGTGTACATATGTGCAAATATTGGATTGGTTCAATGCTCATTTCTTATTATTGCAGTGTAATGAGCCACGAACTGATGATGCCCCTGCAGCAGATATTTCATTGTCAAATTCAGCAGCTATAGGAAAGAAAGGTTCAGAGGCAGGTAAGTATAATTCCCATACCTGACATTGATGCTTTATTAATGCTCTGTAATTAACTATATGTGCAATCAGGTCCAACTCATGTGTTGGTTGTCCGTGGATTGGATGAAAATGCTGATGAGGAAATGCTACGCTATGAGTTTTCCAAACATGCTCCGATTAAGGTTTGATTACTAGTTGAGCTAGCTAGTTAATCCTTTTACTATGTTTATGCATTGGAGGGGCAGGGTTCTTGTTTATGTTGCCATTTATATGCTAAGTAGTGTTGTTATCTATTACAGGATCTGCGTCTTGTGAGAGACAAGTTTACTCATGTCTCAAGGGGATTTGCATTTGTACACTTTTATTCGGTAGGTACAACTTATGATTAATAATTGACTAATTCTTGTTGCATGATGTGCTGGACTTTCTCTCTCTCTCTCTCTCTTCTCCTGGTCTTTAAATGTTAATATCTATGTCACACATTGATCACTAAGAACATAAAATGTGTGCATTTGGAAGGCTTGTGTCATTGTATAGTTAAATGTCACGTTTTACATCATTTGATGATATCTTCTTCCTAAATATTTTCTAGTGAATTTGTAAAACAGACTAAAGAGTGAAGACATAGCTTTTTTATGGACTTTGTTAGTTTCTTTGATTGAAATGACAGTTCCCATATTTGAAGGATTCATTGGAATTTTGTTAAGTAATACTTTGGGAGTTATATGGATAAAGGGGTGTTTAGAAGATCTTATATGGGCTTATGAAGGTGGTTTATTACCTTTCTATAAGCTTTTAGCTTATTTTAATAAGCTCCACCTAAAAGCCTTACCAAATTAAGTTCTTTTTATCTTATTTCTAGAAGCTTATGGCTCAAGCTTATGATTAACTCTGTTATAATAGAGCTTATTGAATAAATTACCCAAATTTGTACAATTATATTTATATTTATATTTATTTATATATTCAGTTGTAGCTATCTGTTTGTGTTTGCCATTGGAGTCCTATGCAAATGATACCATTCATTTTTCACATTTTTGTTATTTGTTTTCTAGAAGGAAAAAAATGAGGGGAAGGGAGGGAGTCTGGCATGAAAAGTTGCTTGCTAATAGTTGTTTGGGTAGGTATTAATGTGGCATAATATTTTTGTTTAGGTGGAGGATGCTACCAAAGCTCTTGAGGCAACGAATGGAACTATGCTCGAAAAGAATGGGCAGATTCTAAGAGTGGCATATGCAAAAAGTATCCTGGGCCCTGGATCAGGAACATCGGGAACTTCCCAATCAAGCAGTCTTGCAGCTGCTGCTATTGAGGCTGCGACATTTGCCCAACAGGTGTTTTATTCTTATGTATTATGAATTTGTATTTGTAGTTTATACATGTTTAAAGACACTGTTTTATTTATGGTGAATATTGACAATTTCAAATCATTTTATGCAAGTTTAGCATTGTTGCTTGTATTGTCTGAGGATGATTACCTTAGTTCCAACTTCCTTACTTGACAGTTGGAGTAATAGGTTATAATAATTGGTAGGGAATCTAGTGGAAAATAATAGGGATTCTGCCTCAGATATTGGACCAGTTTGATTAAACTTTAAAAAAAGCAATTGTGAAAAACACGCTTTTTAAAAAAAAAGTGTTTTTTTAAGAAGCAAGTCGAATCTCCTTAAAAAAAGCAGAAAAATGCTTTTTTTAAACAAAAGCAGTTTAAACAAACATACCAAAAAACAGAAAACTGTTTATTTTATTTAAAAATTCGCTTTCTTTGACAAATAAGTTTAAACAAACAGACATTTTTATCAGAAAAAAAAGTATTGCACAGACTATAAACAAAAAATTTGCTTCATAATGTGTTAGGCAAGACTTAAAATTGGTTTAAAAAATGTATAAAGCATCTGCATCACTTATTGAGAAACATGAATAGGGAGTTCTGATTTCCCTAAGCTGAAAATAATTGAGGTATTATTTTAAGTAAATAATTGTTGTCAAATACAACAGAAGTGTTTAATCTAATTGGATTTTTATTTGTATACAAAGCTTTCATATTTCTCTTTGATATGAGCTGGTTTCTACTTTGGTGTGCAGCTCCTAGGTAATTAAATTTCCCATATGCATTTTCCTGCATGTGTATTGTCACTGATTCTTTTTTTTGTAGAGGGGAATTTCCAGCAAGTTTTATTGCTGATCTCTCATCGAACATGCCACATTAATATTTTGTATTTCTTACTGTTGTTTTGTATTCTTAATTATAGTTTTGATATGCTCTAGTTAATTGTTATTGTAAATTTGATATATGTATTTTTTATTTTACCCAATCTTCAGTATGATTCTGTGGGATGGGCTCCAAAAGAATACAATCCAGATGCCAAACAATCTACTGGTCCAGAGCAAACTGGTGCAGAAGTTGGTGCTCCCCAATCAGGCTTTGTTTGGGATGAAGCATCGGGTTATTACTATGATGCTGCTTCTGGGTTTTACTATGATGGAAATACTGGTATGTATCTTGATTGAGTTGGTTGGAAAAGCCTGTATTGTTTATCTTAAAAGTTTATCAAAAGCATTTTTGTTTACTGCATATGTAATTCTCAAGTTGCTTTTAGATTCTGAAGGCTTTTTTCCCTGTTATGTGGCTCTTTTTTCTGATGAGCGAAAAGCAAGTTTGGAGAGTCCCCAAAACATGCATGTCGAAGTGTACTCTACTCCTATTTATTACTGGTGCAGTAGTGTCAGGCTTCTTTTAATCCTGTATTCCCCTTCTCTCCTATTCTTGTGGAGTTGAGTTCTGTTAGAAGGGAGAAGGCTACAGAATTTTTGCTCATCTCCTGTTTACCTAGTATGTTTCCATGTGTATGCATGTCTTGTATTCACCCTATATAACATTGTGCTTTGGGAAATGTTGTGCATGGAGCCTGCTTGTATTGGTTGAGCCTATTTTTTGACCAGCATTAAGACTTGGAATATACTTGTCAAAAGTTGTATTATCTTTATTTTATTTTGGTTTTTTACACTCTTGTTATTTGTAGGTCTTTACTATGATGGTAATAATGGGATTTGGTATTCATATGACCACCAAACTCAGCAGTACATACCTTGCACTGATCAAAATCAAAATAAAACATCTAATAACGAGTCTGAACCTTCTAAGGTATCTGATGGTTCTGGAAGTAAAAAGGTCATTTCTGCACCAGCAACTGCTGTTGCACCGGTTGAGAAGCCTGCTTCATTGGCAGATGCTGTCCAGGCTGCAGCCACTGCTGCTTTAGCTGCAGAGAAGAAAGAGAAAGAAAAATCAAAGGAAATAAAACTTGCCTCAAAAAGCAGTATACTGGCAAACAAGAAAAAAATGAACAATGTGTTGACAATGTGGAAACAAAGGAGCCATGAGGGGCAGGCTACTCGAGTGGCTCTGGAAGACAATCAGCCTTCTTTTTCAGCTGATGATAGGTCATATTCTTCTGGACATTCTGCAAAGAGTAAGTTAAAAAATGAGACTATGGTAAGGGAAAGTAATGCTTCTAATCCAGGAAGTCACACGACTCTTGCTCAGGGTGCTGCTATTGATTCTCAGGCACAGCCCCAGCCTGTTAGTAATAGCCTTGGAGGCACTGTGATGGGGGTTATAAGGGGCTCAGGAAGAGGGGTTGTTAAATCAGATACTTATTCAGGTTCTACATCTGTTGCATCATTTATGCCAAGTTTATCTACAGCAAATGTTGATGCACAGACAGTTGCTACTCCCTTTAGAACAGATGTATCTGCCCTGGGTTCATATACACCATCTGTGACTGTTGGAAGTGGTCGAAGAAGGTTTTCAGAAATGCCTCATTCTGCTTCAACTCACAAGGAACAACCTCAAACAACTTACCGGGACCGTGCAGCTGAGAGGAGGAGTTTATATGGATCATCATCTTCAGTTGGAAATGATTTATCTGACCTTGAAATTGGCGATTCAAG
Source organism: Glycine tomentella (assembly GCA_007407185.1). Lineage (NCBI taxonomy): Eukaryota > Viridiplantae > Streptophyta > Magnoliopsida > Fabales > Fabaceae > Glycine > Glycine tomentella. Next base: position 89,415 of record PYAF01000665.1, on the reverse strand, counting down.
TAAGACTGCTTAATTTATATTAGTTACTAATTTCAAAACATTGTCTTGTATCTGATGAAAAAAGACTCTTTGAGTAGAGGAAGCTTTAGTTTTTTGTTAGATGTGAGTAAGGCATTGGCGTGCTACATATTATTGTATTTGATGATTGAAGTGTGAGGAATCTTCTCTTCTTTTTTTTTAATAAGGGAAATTGAAGAAATTTTCCTGGTTAGTAAATCAAAATTTTCTGCGTGAATTCTTCTATAGTTTTAGGTATATATATATTTTTAAAATATAACAGAACTATGTTGTTTATTTAAAAAAATCTCTCTAGGCCGAAAAGTTTCGTAGCAAGTTCATGTATCAATTGTTACGATAATATTTTAAAAATTTAAATAATTAAATTGTAAGTTTGCAAGGCAATAGGTTTACTGGTAACTTAGATATGTGGATTGATGTTTTGAGAAAATATTTGTTTCTACCATATGTATCCTTGAAGATCGAGATTTTGCATCAAGGAAGGGTGATCCTATGCCATTCCCTCCTGGGGTTGGTGGAGGACGCATAGTTGGAGATGCCAACCTTAATACTTTTGAGGTGATTACGGCAGACAAAGCAATTGATGAAAACAATGTTGGTAATCGGATGCTTCGCAACATGGGCTGGCAAGAAGGATTGGTACCGTTTCATTCCTCCTCATTACATGAGTTTTTACATATTACATTTATTTTTGTTATTCAAGTTGTTTGGTAGAGCTTGATACTTTTTGTTGCCGCCACTTGCAATAAGTTCTAGTATTCCAAATTCCCCCTTTTCAGGGATATGTTGGTATTTTGATCCTAGACCCAGATAATATTTTCCTCTAGTTTATATTTATATGTGTTAGTGTATTTTTTTTCTTTAGTCAGTTTGGACCTCAAGAATTGGATGGGATACCCCTGGAAATTTGGTATTTTCTCGACATGTCCGCCGAAGGATTCTAACATTTCTTCATTATGGTTGTTTCTTGTACTACGGATAATTTGATGCACAGGGACTAGGAAAGGATGGGAGTGGAATGATAGAGCCTGTCCTGGCACAAGCCACCGAAAATAGGGCAGGACTTGGGAGTCAACAGAAGAAGTTGGATCCTAGCCTTGAGGTGCAGGCAGGGGACAGTTACAAGATGCTTATTCATAAAAAAGCACTTGCCAGGTTTCGGGAGATGTCAGAGAGTTAAGGTTTCAGCACAGCATATAGGATTGATTTAGCTTCGATAAATATATTATTTAGATGTTTTATAAATATTCTTATAAACACTAGTTTGCCGGAACAATTTCGAATTTCATTTTTGAAATTTAGTCAACATGTCAAATTCTGCCCAAATTAACCATGATCTTTGCTTTGGTTGAACTCTGACGAGTGTTTTGGAATGCCATTCATTTTTTGTTTTGCCTTGAGTCCAAGTGGTTCTGTCCTATGGGTGTGGTTTCTTACATATTTTACCATTAAATTTATGCTTTGCGTATTTTGAGATCAAGAAGCCTTTTATTTGGCTCAAGATAAAAAATACTTTAAAAAATCAAATTCCTTTTAAAAAATCCAAACATCTGTATATTACGTATACAGTATGATCTAGGGTTTGTTGATGCAGGTAACAGACAGTGAATAAAATTAATTTGGCTTTATTAGACCGGCAACCATACTAGTATTCTACCTGAATATTTAAATTTAGACTAAAATATAGTCATATTGTAAATTTGAAAATGTTCGAAATGTCTTAGTAAAAATTTTAATATTTTTTTCTCAATTAAAATTTATTACTTGTTGACTTGGGTCTAGGTTCGGATAAATTTGAATCTATGATTTTTAATTTAAATTTCAGAAAATAATTTTCAGAGGTGAAAAATCATCACAAAATGAAAAGAAACTGTTACAAACTTTTACATCTCTCTTTCCTTGATCTTCTTAGAACTTGCTTTTGATTATGTCTTGGTATCCAACTTGCTTTTGCTAGCATAATTGGTCAGGTCCTCCCTCTGCATGGATTATTTAAATAATTGTGGCCTTGTGAAGCAGCTTCACTAAGGAAGGAGGCGTCCATCTTTTAATGGTTCCCAAACAAAATTAAAACTCAATAATCAATAACCCACATAAAATATTGAAACGAAAGAATACAAATAATGAAATTAAAGATGTTTAGATTAAGTAAAAAAAAGCACTCGAAACTTGAACCACTCATTCTTGATTCTTGTTACATTCGTCAATATTAATTTACCTCTATTTCAAAGATTTAACAAATTTCTTGGAGGAATGCTAGGTAACTTTCGCACTTTGAGAGGTTCTGATATCCAAAGGGGCACCCTTTTTGCCAGATTCATTGATAAGAGAAGCACAAATAGCAAAACTATGTCTAAGACAACCTTCTTCAAGTAAACCATCAAAAAATATTTGTGGTCAGGTGTATGTCAATCGATTCTTCTTGTGTGGCCCTAATATCGATTTCTTGTCATCGTTGGTGTTTGATAACCTCTGTGTCGCAACTGTAGCAGCATCAGCATCACACAAAATGTTGCCTTTTCTCTTTGTTTTTTCCCCTTTTTTTGAAAAACTTCCTCATATTCGAAAACTATGGTTGAGTTTTTGAGGTTGAATCCTTCCTCTTTGTCCTTTCTCAGATCAAAACTATCGCAGCGACACGAATAGGTGTTGGTTGGGGTCGTGCCAGAGTGAGGTTAGGGATGGTGGTGGATGGTGGATCTGCGTCAGATATGGGTGGTGGTGGTTTCAGGATAGTGTTCGATTGTGTTGATGACTGGAAGTTGAGTGCGGCAAGGCTAGGAAGGTGTTGTCTCCAGTTATGGTGGTTAGTGGGGTTTAAAGAAGATGAAGGTTAGGGAAGAGGAGTTCAAAGAAATTTAGCTGTTTTTTTTTTGCATTTTGTGACAATTTTTAATCCACATAAATCATCCACTCCTGTGGCCAATGAGGGGGTGACATATAGGTATGAAATCAACCAAGCCTAGCTCCAGACCAAAAAGTAACATTTCAATTTTGCAAGGACTAATCCCGAACATTTTCATATTTAAGAGGACAAAAAATATATTTTAGCCTTAAACTTATGTTTGTGTTTGTTAATTTAGGGCATTCTCTATTGGAGATTAGGATGAATAGAATTATAGTGTGATATTATAGTGTTTATCTTCATGTCTAGTTTTTTTTAATTATTTTGAAAATACTATTTCTAAATTGAACAAGGTTGTTAAGATTGTGATCATTCTTTTAGAATCTCATGATATATGTTGCAAATGGTGTTGTGTTGAATTGCTCATAGGATCGTGCGGAGTTGGGATCATTGTGAAATTGTGATATTGCAAGTAGACTTATGTGATCGACGATCTTTGGTGAGTTGTTAGAGTTTTTCTTCCTGCACTAGACATAACTAAAATACACCATTCAAGTTTTGAGTAATTCCAACGTTACCCTTTTTACCTCTTCTTCTTCCTTCGTTTTGTTTTCCAATTTTTGTGACCTTCATCATTTCGTCTTCTTTGTTGACCTCCTCCTTCTATTGGGTTGTAACGCCCCGTATGCATCTGGTTCATTAACATTCATTTATGATTGTTAAGCGCAACAATTAATTAAGACTAATCAATTCGGAAGCAATAAACAAAATGACATCATCATCATACGTCATCAACAATAACATATTTACATTATGTATGATAATTACACGCGTCATATAATTAGATGACCAAAATAAGCCATATAACTCAGTAAAATTATCTCAACAATGGCTATACAAAATAAGGTATCATATACCCTGTCCTCTCAGCTTACATCAATAACTCTCAGATGAATAACATATACAAAATACACATTAACTGTGCATCCTCCCCTCAGGGGTACAAATACAGGTATAACAAAATAAATGAGTCAACATGCTCTTAAAATATACGTCTAAGGTTCACACAGAACCATATCAGAGCTTGGACCTCTTTCCCTGGGATCCACCATCCGCTCGCTGAGCATCACCTGTAAAACATAATCCCCACACACGGGGTGAGATACAAATCTCAATAAACTCAGGGTTCTTAGAGGTCTCTCCTCCCCCTGGTTCACTTCCATGGCACATAGCATTAACATTGGCATCACACACAATCCAGCCATCACGGCTCTCATAAACCATATCACATGTATATCACAACACAGGTGCCATTCCGTTGGGCACTACCAACATCAGGATGCAACACAGATATAACAAGTATATATACATATATAATATTGCCTGAGAAAGATCATCCACTGAAGGGCACATTCTCTCAGGACTCTGTGCACATTGCCTGAGGAAGATCATCCATTGAAAGGCACATTCCCTCAGGACTTCATGCCAATGCCTGAGAAAGATCATCCACTGAAGGACACATTCTCTCACAACTTACTTGGACATCTATGGCACTTCCAAGGAAAGATCATCCACTTAAGGGCACATTGCCAAAGGAAGTCCATAAGTAATCTATTCTACTGGCCAGAGAATCTTATCAATCACATAACATATAATCATAGTGTACATCATATACATGTTCTCAATAAAAGCAGTAACACACAATTTCAATACACATGCATCATGACATACAATAACCATCACTCCCTCGGAGTATGGTGGAACACAGTCAATGGGAAACACTCCCAAGAACAAAGAGTTTACCTGCTCTCAGTACTACACCAGCTCTCCCAGCTTCGTGGTCACAACCACCAGTAATCTCCATATCACGCCCTACATAAAGGCATATAAACAATCAATAAAGGTTCTCAACTGTTAGAATGAAAAGAAACGCTATTCCTTTCCATTTAAACCTCTTTGTCCTCTATCTTAAAGTTATCAGAACTAACCACCTAATAGGCGACTTACAGACCCTCAGCAGGATCTATCTCGGCCTAACCAAGGCACTAGAGTCTCCCCAAGACTCTACCTAAGCCAATTCAAAGAGTTCAACACTCTATTCAAGCCAAAACTCAAAGATTAACAATATGGCTAAAACAGTTACTTCAACACAATTTCACCGTTTATATAGCCTCTTGAGCACATATTGTACAAGCATCAAGGCTCATGTACATCATAATATCATCAATCTGACCAACATTCATCCTGCTCATACATTTCTCAGAGCCAAATTCCAAAGTCCATAAAATCAATATTTCAAGGCTAAACCTTCATCACAACAACCTCCTAAGCATACTTTTCTAAAGGACCCAAGCCCAATTTCAGCTCTAACTCAAATGGGTTACTATTCACCTCAAGAACAAATTCTCAAATAATCGATAAAATTTGTGTTTCTTACCTCTAAATCGACAAGGAAAGCTAGAGGACAACTTCTCCAAGCTTGGGTGTCCGTAAATCGCCTCATTTCCCCGCCAAACTCAAGTTTTGTGAAGTTCCCTAGAGAACGCAATCTCTCCGTTTGCAGGTTTTTAGAGAAAAGTGATGAAGGAATCTAGCTCATAGGATGATTTCCTTCAAGTTTCATGTTGGGAGTGAAGTGTTTTGGTCAATGGTTAAGTGGGTATGAAGTTTTTCCTCTTCAACAATGGTGGAAACGTCCCAAGGAAGAAGAAGATGGGTTTTTGGCCCCAAAATGCGTGACATGGCCTTCTATAGTGGCCCAGATTGCATCTTGGCGCTAACCGCGCCAGATTCTAGAGAAAATATGCTTTATGGAGCCCTTCTGGCGCTAATCGCACCAGATTCCAGAGAAAATATGCTTTCTGAAACACTTTTTGAAAATAAAATGAACACTTATGCAAATAACCAAGAGGGGGGGGATGAATTGGTTTTACCTCAGAGTTTTAACTTTAAAACAAATTTTAAACACAGCGGAAGACTTTGAAATCTATCTTTTGAAATCAACTTTTATCTCAATCAACCCACTCTTGAGCTTCAACCAATCTTGTGATGTAAACAAATATAATACTTCAAGAACAATATGAATATGAACAGAAAAATACAATTACACACAAGATTTATACTGTTTCACCTCTCAACCCCGGAGGCTACATCCAGTTTTAATTCTAATCAGCCTTGATTAGAGTTTCCACTATAACAAAATGAATATCTTTACAAGCAGACACAAATCTCTTTTACCTACCCTAGGTAAAATTCAAAATCTAAACCTATAGACTTCTCAAAAGATCTAAGAACCAGAGATCTCCTCTCTGTTCTACCCACTAGAAACCTATCTAGCAATGCTTTAAAGATACAAATTGTTATATGAACAAACAACAACAAAACAATCAATTTCTAAAAATACAACAATGAAATTGATTCAAGAAAGATATCACCTGAACATCCTCAATGAAATGAACGAATTTAAATGATCAAACCAGACTGAGAATGAATGCCATGATCTTTCTTGGTGAATTCTTTTGACAAATAGTACTTCAACACAAGCTTCTCATGAAATATGTGACTCAACAAATGAGATTCTTCATGATTCTTGAAACTATTATGAATGAATGTTTCTAATGTGCCTTGGTGCTTTTGAAATCTCCAGAGAGTGTTTACAAGGCTTTTTTCAAAAACTCATAAAATCTTATTTCACTTAATGAGCTACATCTATTTATAAAAAACAAAATTAACTACCTGTAATCGATTATTCCATAAGTGTAATCGATTATTTTAACTCATGTAATCGATTAAAGTTCCAAAATAATCAATTAAAGTATTCATCTGAAATCTGGAAAAATTCTTAAGAACAAATAATCGATTAACTCATGTCGTAATCGATTATTCCAGGACATCTGGATTTTCTGAAACACTGATGTAATCGATTAATGCTCAAATAATCGATTATCACAGAAAGTATGAAAAACTCATCAATGCATATTTAATCGATTACAACAATCTGGTAATCGATTAAACCAAATAAAGTTTCTTCTGAAAATTATGCAGATGCACATATAATCGATTAATTCGCCAAGTAATCAATTATCACAGAACGACTTAACATAGTCAACCTAATATAATCGATTACAAGAATTTGGTAATCGATTAAAGTGTTCAGATGATAATATGCAGTTCTGTAAACATGCAATTAATCGATTAAATATGATCAGTAATCGATTAAAATAGTGAAAAACACATTTTGTGAAAACTTCAATGCTTTAATGTCATGCCAAATGATTCATGTGTTTTATGTGACTTAATCATGAATTAATGAATGAATGTATGCATGACTTAATCAACCTATGTTAGGAATAAGAGATTTTATCTTTCTTGAACCAAGCTTTTGAACAAAATACATATGCCATCAATTTAAGTGGGCATGTAAAATCAAAACTTATGATTATCTAGACTTGATTCTCCATGATCTTCCTTAACATATTCTTCATCATATCTAACACTTTTGGCGCTAACCGCACCATTCTGGCGCTAATCACGCCAGATTCCAGAGAAAATATGCTTTCTGGAGTACTTCTGATGCTAACCGCGCCACTTCTGGCGCTATCCGCGCCAGGACCATTTTTGTCACCAATTTCGTCGCTGATTACGTCGCTAACGTGTTTTTTTTAAACCTTGGTTATTATATGGGTCGTGGTGGTTCGTGCATGGTCGCAGTGGTTTGTATCTGTTGTCCTTTACTTCATTGTCATCGTCTTGGTGGGTTTTATGGTGGCAACGACGAATGTAAGTTTTTAACATCTGCATAACATTGATCCATATGACCTATACGGATTGGCAATCCGTATGGTCTTTATGGATTGGCAATTCGTATGGTCTTTACAGATTGACAATCTGTATGGATCATACAGATTGACAATCCGTATGACACAATCCGTATGACCCATACGGATTGACAATCCATATGGGTTTTTTACAGTGATAAAAAATGTACTTGTTGAATTTGTATTATATTAACACTTAGATTTTGCAAATATAATTATGACCCATTTGGATAAATAATTTAATTAACATCTTGTTGATTGAGTACTCATGAAAATAATTTAAGTTAATTGTTTCATATAAGGTGTATGTTGTTTTCAAAATCTATTGTAAAGCATTTATTGAAATAAATTTAACAAATACTATTATGGTTTTAGAACATTTATTAGTATGGTTTTATCTTCAGTTTAAGAGTACTTTGTTGAAGTTGTGGGTTGATTTGAAGTATTAGACTAATAGTTGGGCAAATTTTTAGATTATGGTAAGAACGAGAGGATTGTGTCGGGCTATAGGCAAAACTTTAGGTAGAGAGGTTAGTGGTGATAACGAAGAAGCCCCTCAGCATCAAAGGTCGACAACATTGACACGTAGACAACAGACAACTGTATTTGTTCCTAAGAATATTGAGCATGAGGATGTTGCTGCTCACGAGGCTCGTGAGGAGCCTCACGAACCAGTTATAGAAGATGGAGGTGCTACTGATTCACAGGGTTTTTCAGGCGGGCCCCAAGATACATCAGTGTTGACATCATATGTTGATCATGTGGCAGCCAAAGTGTGGACAAGAGAGGTAATTATTTCTTTAATTATAACATATTTAATTTTTTTTTGTCATTTTAATTTACCTAATTAATTATAATTATCTACAAGAATGTACTGAGTTGAAGTTGACCTCTCATGGGAGGAAGGTCAAGACATTAGGAAGGTATGCACTTGAAATTGAAGGTTTAGTGACTGATGTTGGATATAGGGAGAGCAACATGAAGAATGAAGCCTATGATTTAGAAGATTGTTTTTGAGCTTTTCACATGCCTTGAAAATTGTAATTCAAATAAAGTGTAGGTGAAGGCAACCTTTTGATCCTTGCATTGCATTCACATACTCATTAACATGCTTAAATGATTTTCATTAAAACATCAAAGCTACTAAATTTTTGAAAAATAATTTAATTAAGTAATGTTTTTGGAAAAGTATAATTTTACTGTTTTAATCGATGATGACCACCAAGACATGAATTCTTGGCTTGGATCGTTTCCGGATTGTAATCTTCAAGACTCCATGAATTAGGGTTTGAAATTCAAATAGAAAAAATGGAGAAGATTAAGGAATGATTTAGAATGACGCCACGATTCCCAATCGGAACGATAAGTCGGAGGAGGATTCGCCACAAAGGAAAGCTCCCTTGATAAGAATCAATTTGGTCTCAATCAAGAACCAACAAGAGGCTAAGCTCTCATTTTAAGCAAAAGCTCAATTTCATTAATCAAAAGTTAACCAAAAGTAGCAAAGTCTGAGTATTTATAGGGCTAGACCTCTAATAAACCCCTAAAAACGTAGGTTTAGGCCTATTTACGGAAATATCAAAGCTCATTACATGAAAACAGCAAAAGGAAAGCTGCAGTACCATTTTAAATGAAAATAATCGATTAAAATGAAGCGTAATCGATTAAAATAGAGCGTTCTGCACTGTGTAATCGATTACAGCAATGTCGTAATCGATTACAACAGACAAATAATCGATTACAGCAACAAAATAATCGATTAAAACAGACAGACAAACAGACAACATTTGCATTTTAATCGATTACAGACACATTTAATCGATTAAAACAGACAGCAAATGCTTATTACAACCGACAAGACTTTTTTGATGTGTTTTCATTGAATTTGGTGTGCCTCTTCATGCTTGTCCACAAGATATAAGGCATTTTTTATGTGGTCTTGAAGGGCTTGAGTTCTAGCTCTTGTCATGGGTCCTTCAAAGCTCACCAAAGGAAGTGCTTCAAGCTCTCCTTCTAGACCTTTGGCTTGTAATGGACCTCCATCATCATGAT
>PYAF01000665.1:62865-79583 GCA_007407185.1 Glycine tomentella | reverse complement strand
GTGTTTTCATTGAATTTGGTGTGCCTCTTCATGCTTGTCCACAAGATATAAGGCATTTTTTATGTGGTCTTGAAGGGCTTGAGTTCTAGCTCTTGTCATGGGTCCTTCAAAGCTCACCAAAGGAAGTGCTTCAAGCTCTCCTTCTAGACCTTTGGCTTGTAATGGACCTCCATCATCATGATCCTTAGATAGTCCTCTACCAGATTACATAGCATTTTAATCGATTATTCAGTTCATGTTTCAAACTGGAAAAGCTTCTATGAACATTTTAATCGATTACACACTTATTGTAATCGATTACATACTGTAAAATGTATTTTGTGCCTTGTTGTGATAATCGATTACCATAATTCGTAATCGATAACATAGGCCATTTGAAAAAAGTCTGCTTTGTTGTTTTAATCGATTACCATTATTTGTAATCGATTACACAGACTATTTTCTGAAATTACACTTTTCTTATTTAATCGATTACAGCTCAGTTTAATCGATTATTTTGTTCGTTGTTGAAATCCAGAATGTGCCTTGAACACTTTAATTGATTAAGTAACAATTTAATCGATTACATATGCATTTTAATCGATTATTTGGCACGTGTAATCGATTAGAGGTTGTTATAAATAGAAGGAAGGCTTGGCTTGTTTTAAAACTTGAACACTTCGTATTTTCTAAGCATACACAAGCCTTCTAAGAGTTTGAACGTGATTTTCTGGGTTTTCTAACTTCTTGTCCCACTCTTTAATCATCATGAGTTTTTGAATGATTTTTGGGCAAGAAACTTCAAGAGTTTAATGGAGAGCATGTTCTGAAATTTTGTTTTATGTTGTTCAACCTTGATTGGTAATTCATATGCATTCACATTCATTGGATCATCAAGTTGTTTCTCTCCATAATCTTTGATTGTAATTTTGTTTTGGAATTTATGTTATTTGATGCTATTGGAAGTGGGTTCTTGAAGCTTTGGCTAGAGTAGTGTTCTCTAGGAAAGAACAGAGTAGTGTTCTCTGGTTCTTGTTCCTTAGAAGTCTAATAGGGTTTTAGATTTCTATTCTTTGTCTAATGTTGATAAAGAGAGGTTGTTGTAAAGCTTGTCAGAACAGAAATTTATAATAATGGAACTCTTATCTAGTGTTGATTAGAAGAAACTGGATGTAGCTTCTGTTGTGAAGTAAACCAGTATAAATTGTTTGTGTTGATTTTCTTTATCTCTATCTCTACAAGTCATCTTGTTCATTTGTTCTTGGTTTCATTATCATTACTCAACAAGTTTTATTTTGAGCTATTGGTTTCTTGAGCTGAGTAATTTGATTGAGTAAAAGCATTATTGGTTTTAAAAGTGATTAAGATCCTTAACTCTGATTTGACAAATAAATTTTAAAAGACCAAGTTTCAACCAATTCACCCCCCTCTTGATTATTGTGGGTATTCCTATTGTTTTCAACTGGTACTAGATTAAGTTCTCTAATTACATGTTCATTGGAGATAGGAGACAGGGAAATTTTGTCTGCTTTTGATGAGATGGCACAAGGAAACTAGTAAATTCCATATCCATAGGAGAAATGAGTATTACCCTGGATGATGTGGCATCATTGTTACATATACCCATTATAGGTGCCTTCCATACCTATAATGCAATAGATGTAGAGCAAGTTGTGGAGTTGTTAGTTGAGTAGCTTGGAGTGACTACACAACAAGAAGTAGATGAGACAGAGCAATGTAGAGGGGCATATGTTCGCCTTGAGAATATGATTACTAATGAGGACTACCACCAGAGCAAACCATGTGTGTGTCTCTGGAAGTGCGGGAAGACATTATCAGTGACCAGCTATCATAAGCGGTTGGATAGGTTGACGGCAAATGCTGTTTATTGGATACCTTATGGTGATCACCATGGTTTCAAAGAATTTGAGCTTATTTCACTATTTTATTAACATATCAGATGGGGTCCATATATTGTTAGACACCTATCAATAAGGGTATTACGATAATTTGGGTATGTTCTATCCACATTGATGGTGGATGGTTTCATTTTCACAATACCTTGCACCGATTGGAGATTTTGTTACTTTTCCTAGTTAATGTGCTCCGAGCTATATGGAGTGGTTTTATATGATATCTCATTCATTAGTCCTCCACAGGTTGGGGAGCCTACTAGACATCCTCCCATGGTGCATGATACAACAGTTATGCCACATCCACCTGTGTTGGCTGTTGATACACCATCTATGCCACATTCACCTGCACCAGCACCTGTTGATGTTGAGATGCCTCGACATGCAGTGGTATAATATAATTACAATTTTGTTAAGCAAATTTATTGTTAAATATTCCAGTATTTATTAATATGTTGTTGTCATTGTCTTAGGCTGTGTTCCAAAAGATAGCAGAAAGCTTGCAACACATGTTAGATATGAGGATGGTTACTGTTGAAACTGATGTATACACTATTATAGATCAGTATATAAGATTAACCATGGGTGTCACTAACACAAATGTTTATGTTTGGTCAAAAGAAGGAGGGATATACAGGGGAGAGATGGTGGTGGACAATGATGATGATTTGGCATTATTTCATTGACTATGTATCCGACTATGATTCACATATGCATTTAATTTATATCTGACTATTATAATTTGGAAACAAAAACTGTCTTCATTACGCATATATGATTACTAAAGTGTTACATGCATTATCCATGACATTACACGTGTCTAAGTTACAAACACATAAACAATAACAAAATGTTCAATCTTCTCCTAGATCAACATGTTGTGTGGTCAACCTCATGGATTTAGTATACTGGTGCATTTGACTAATATAAGGAGTAGGGCACTATTTTGCTTCATAATGACAATGTGTTGACCATAACAAAGCAGTTGATGGTATAGGACAACCATCTTTCAGAAAAACCTATTACAATGACCAGTACATATTCAAATGTTAATAACACGTGCTATAATCCTGGAACTAAATGAAATGGTTCATTAATATAATTGAACAAAATGATTGCCATAGACATGACCAATACATATAATGTTATGGACAAAACTATCTCTCAATGGTTGACTTCTAAGAAGGAAAAATGTCATGCTTTGTTAGAGAGAAAAAGAAACAAGAATGACGTTATACCTTGATGCAATGACATAACCCATATAGGTAATATTGATCAACTTATCCATGGTTAACTGCATGTAACAAATTTAATTTAATCTGTATATTATAATAATAATATTTATCCATTAATGTGTAACAAAAAAATTATATACCATCGATAATCCATTAACAAGTAGGGATTATTTTAAATGTTCAAATCTATCTATGCCACCAAACAAAATTATATAGTCATCACACTATTGTCCAAGTTCTTTGAGCAAATGATTATATAATGACTAAGTTTAAAAAAATAAAAATAAAATATCTAGCGCGGTTAGCGCCATAAGCACTAGATTTTGGTGCCAGTAGCGCCAATAAAGGCGCTAGTAGCACGGGAGACGCGCCAAAGGACCAATTTTCTCTGGAATCTGGTGCCAGTAGTGCCAGAGTGGCTCGATTAGCATGGGAATGCGGGCAGAGTCACTATAAAAGGTCATTTCTCATGATTTTTGGGGCAGAAACTTCATCTTCTTCCTCCTTCTGCTTTTCTGCCATTGACAAGGGAGAAAAACTTCATACTCACTCATTTCTTGACCAAAACCCTTCGCATTAAACATGAAGTTGAAGGGAACCACTCAAATGGTTCTTCGTGAGAACCATCAAACGGAGAGATCGCGTTCTCTAGGGAACTTCTCAAAGTTTCATTTTGGAAGGGAAAGAAGGCGTTTTAAGGACATTCAAGCTTGGAGAAGTCGTCCTCTAGCCTTCCTTGACGTTTTAGAGGTAAGAAACGCAAGTTTTACCGATTATTTGAGAATTTGTTCTTGAGATGAATAGTGACCCATTTGAGTTAGAGTTAAAATTAGGCTAGGATCCTTTTGAAAGGTATGCTTAGGAGATGGTTGGGATGAAGGTTTTTAACCTTGAAATAGAACTTTTATGGACTTCAGAAATTGGGTTATGAGAAATGTATGTGTAGGATGAATGCTGGTTAAATTGATGATATTATGGCATGTATGAGCTTTGGTGTTTTCTCAAGATGTGTTTAGGAGACCATATAAACAGTGAAAAAGTGTTGAAGTAACCGTTTTAGCCACTTTGATAATTGTCTAAATGTGGTATGGTTAAAGCACTGAACTCTTTGAATTAGATTATGCAGAGTCTTAGAAAGACTCTAGGGTTTTGGTTACGCCAAGATAGATCCTATTGGGGGTTTGTAAGTCACCAATTAGGTGACTAGTCCTTATAACTTGAAAATAGTGTAATAAGGGGTAAAATGAAAGAGAATAGCGTTTCTTTTCATTTTTTAACGGTTGAAAATCGTTATTGATTACTTGTGTGCCTTTGTATAGGACGTGACACAGAGGATGTCAGTGGTGGAGACCACAGTTCAAGGGTTGGACAACAGAGCAATGTTTTGCCAGGTAAGCTCTAGTTCTTGGGGGTTTTCCCCTCTAAGTTCCACCATACTCCGAGAGAGTGATGGTTGCATACATGATTCATATGCATTGAATTGGATGTTACAGCTTTCCTCATGATAATATGTATACATGTTTCTATGTCTTGTGTATGGTTGCCTTTCAGATAGATCTTTTGGCCAGTTAGATAGATATGGACCTTCCTAGGAATAGAGCGCAACTCCTAGTCGGTTTGCTCACGTAAAGGGTGTATGATCCCTTAAGACCAGAGATAGGTGGTCTCCTCACGGTTGAGGCCTATTCTCGGAGCTGCCAATACGTGCATCCATGTGTAAAAGGGTAGCTCCCGATGGGATGACACGGGTGTGAGTTTTGGCCTCACACTGGGGACTGAGAGTCCTGATGCTGATGATGATGCATCTTTGGCAGACATAGTACCGCATATAGAGTTAGAGAATGTTGATGGAGTGCTTTTAGTTAAATATTTTTTCTATTCTTCTTAGCTTATTTGACCTCTCTTGGACTTTTATTTTCTCATTCTAATTCAGTTTTTGTCTTAGGAATGTAAGTGGGCTTAATTGCTAATTGTAGCGTATTTTTGGATTTTATGCTCACTTGACCTATCTGCCTTGTATAGGACCTACAGAGCTCTAAGGAACTCCGAATGGAGCATTCTAGTAGTCCCTGGAAAGATAACAAAAAGATCTATAAGTTTGCCAGAAATAAGACGAGGCTAATTCTGCCATTTGGAGGGTCATTTTGGGCTTCGAAGTCAGAATCATTGCATTTATATTCTGGGCTGTGCGAATTTGATTTTTATGGTTGTAAATAGTAAATAATTAGAATTGATTTGTTCATGGCCTATTCTTTTCTTCAGACTAAGTCACTACATATTAGTGACATTGGATAGATTTTAGACACACTTTACATTACATTTCATTTAATAAAAACAGTTTTACATTTCTCTCTTTTAAGTTTTTAGGATCAAAACCCTTGTTCTTCTTTTTCTCTCATTTGTTCTTCATCTTCTTCAGTTTCATCTTGCTATCCTTCTATTTTAATGCACTCATTTCATGGGACTTTCCATGGTGATGATCATGGAAGGCTAAATCATCAATCAATCCAAGGATCCAACTCAAGCAAGAGAAGAATTGGAGTTCCGGTTTGGTATTTTGAATTCTATTTGAATGTTCACCTTCTTCTTCAATTTCTATTATGTTTTCATGATTATGAATGCATTTAGGATTGAAAGTGAGTTAGGATTATGGATTCATGTCCTAATTTCAAATGATAATCACAAGATTAATAGAATGATATTTCAGTTAGGGTTGTGGTTTCAATTAATTTAGGAGTAGAATCGATTGAACTACTTCTATTAAGATTGAATGAATGTTCATGATAGAATCAACTTATGAGAATGATGATGATTCGAATAGCTTGGTTTGGTGAATTGGATTGATGCTTTCTAATCTGTTTTACTTTACTCCTTGATAATCTTGTTAATTTCTGCATTGTTCTTTAATTTTAGTTTGTGTTCTTGCATGTTTTACTTTACGCATACCAACTGTTCGACAAAATTCCCCCTTATTATTACCAATGATTTGAAGTTAGAACCATATTGATCGTGTCTCTAAGTCGACCTAGGTTAACCCTATGCTACAGAATTAGCTTAGTTAAATTGTTTTTGATGCGTCTCGACAACGCAATATCAAATGTCTATGTGTTGTTGTGAGGGCCAGGAGGCCTGGTGTTGTGATGCCTTTAATGTTATGTTATCATGAAAGTGAGCCAGGGGGAGGAGAAGCCTCCAAGAACCCTGTGCTTACTGAGATTGTATCTCACCCCTGTTGGGGGTCTTATTTTTGCAGGAGATGCATCTGGCAGAGATGATGGGTCCCAGGGCGAAAGGCCCCAATAGGGATAGACACTGTATAGCTACTTGGGCAGTACTTTAAGAGCACTATGGCTCACTGTTTTATGTATATGATGTTATTTTGTACCCCTGCGAGGGAAGATGCGCGTGAATATGTATTTTGGATCCTGTATGGATTGTGATGTATAGACATTGTATGTTTTGTACCCTCTTAGGAGGATGTGATCTGTGATATCATGGCACAGGGTGCCTATTCTTTTGTATAGCCACAGTGATTGTTTTTGACGATGTATATTATATCTATATATATATATATATAGATACATGTGGCTTCTGATTCTTCTGATATATTTGTATGGACGTTATTGTTTTACTTGTCGTCCTTTATGTTATCTGGATCGTAGGGGCTTGTTGTGGTGTCTTGGCATTTCTATATGTAATTGTGGATACTTACCATACATGATGAATCAGAGATATGGTTTTGAAAGGAAATGATGATAATGTCATGCTTTCGAAAACGATTTTGTTGGTTTTAATTAATTGATTTTAAATTAATTACTACACTAATCTGATTGAGTAATTGTTAATACACCGGATGCATACGGTGGTGTTATAGATTACGTATCAAAGACCATGAATCTTCACCCAAACCTAATAAGGCAACAATTACACGATATCCACAATTACTATCAGCTTTGACATCAACAATGTTTTCAATGAAAACCTGCATGCATAAATGAAATTGATCCAGCATTGGCATCTTGCTCTTCAATTTTGTTTGTTCACATGATGATGCAGATCGTTTCAGTGTGAAGCAGCTATTTTGCATCAAATGTAAAGCATCCATATACTCAAAGTAAGATGGATCAAGCTTTGTTGATCTTTGTTGTTTGGTCACTTGTTTCTTTTTGCCACCTTTTGTTTTCACCTTTTCAAGAGGAGCACACATCAAAGTTAGATCAGGGTATGCAAGTTCCCTAAGTTTACTCTTTAGAGTCACTTTGCCACGTATATCAAGATCTTCAAACCTCTTGGATATGACTTCACTACTACAAAAAAGACATTCTACATCGGTTCTTTACCCCTTACAACGACAGTTCTACGATCATCTTTGTGACTTTTGACGACAATTCTAAAACTATCTTAGGAGATGATTTTTTGAATAAATAAATAAATTATTAGACGTCTTTCTAAGACGTTTTTTTAGTAAGAACCATCTTAGTATGTGACATTCTAAGATAGTTTTCCCTATAACCGTCTTAGTAGATGGTTTAAAAAAAATGGAATTGCATGTTACTAAGACGGTTTTAGGGGAAAAAAATCGAGTTTGAATTTCACATTTTAAGACAGTTTTGCTTAAACCGTCTAAGAATATGTTTCTTTTAAAAAATATATATATATACATCTTTCTAAGATGGTTTTGAAGAAGAACCATCTTAGAATACTAACATTCTAAGACGATTTTCTCTAATAACCGTTTTAGAAGATGTTTTTTTAATAAATAAAAAACTAAAACAAGACGATTTTTCTAGCAAAACCGTCTTAAAATGGCAATATTCCTTAATTTTTTTTCCAAGACACTTGTTCTTAGCCCACAAGAGGTGATGAAGGTCATGACCCTAAGATTTAACTCATGGTCTAAAATCCACAACACAAGACAAGAGAACTACCAATATATCAACAATATATTTTCAATGCAACAAGTGTTAAGAAAATACTGAAAATAAACTATACAAATGCAAGCCAACATACTAAGTGTAATCTCAAAGTTGTACCTTTTTTGCATTGAGGCATTGACATCCTTGATTTTCCTAGAAGGAAGGGTACCAACAAAATTAAAGGTATTTTCTGTCACTTCCTAGGTCCGTTTTCCCTCCAATGAGCAGTGCTTTTTTCCCCGGATACCTTGTTAATTTATCATCAAGTGTAAGAGACTTGAAAAGACACAAATCATCATCAATTATTATTATAAAAGTAAAACAAAAGATTGCTCATCACTCTTAAGAAGGGCAGCCTTGAATTAGAGGAGTGTTTCCCTCTCCCTCTCCATGCAAAATTAATTATTACCAAGTATTCCAATTCAGTTTGAACCATCTATTATTAGACATAAAGGGTCAGCTAAAACAAATTTTTATTTTCCACATACTGCATTGTATAATACTTTGTGAGTTTCTAATAAAAACTTTTAAAAAAACATTTCAAGGAAACAAAATAAAACAATATAATATAACATATCTATCATATATTAAATGACCATGATAACTTACTGCTCCCAGGTTGCACCATAAAATGTAATTGCAAAAATTAACCACCAGCAGAAAGTACTTATTCCACACATGGTTGTGCTCCCCAAAGCCAATGCTTCAAACTGAAAAGAAGTTATCATAGATGATTGTCTCTATTCTCTTTCAATGATTTAAAATTAATATCCAAAGCAATAAGAGACATATTGTGCAAGCAAGTGCATCACACCCTGCAAATACAGTTAAAAACTTTAATTTTTTTCAACTATTTGAATCGTGTTACTATGCTATCATCCACTAAAACCATTGAATTTGAGAATATTAATGAGCAGTTTGGATTTTTATGGTTGGGTGTTTGTTTTAAAACATCTTTGCATCCTCCCAAGTTGCAACTTACATACAAGTATGCAACAAAGTGGAATAGCCAGTTATTGGGAATAACTGGGACAAAAAACCTATAAATAATAATTCTTAAGAGCTTTAACTTTACCAAGGGACATAATATCATATACACACAGAAAAACAAGGATGACAATGATAGGCATGTTTCTAAAGAAATACAAACCTTAAGACCAACAATGGCTAGTAAAATAAGATCATCCTCTAGTAAAGACTAGTGAGAAATTAATTCCTCATTAGTTGGAACTTTCTCCTTTTCATATGATCTATATGCAATGGCAACACAACGTAGATTGTGTGAGAACTTGTTACAATTTGAGTCACATTGGCTTGGTCTAATTATATCAAAAGAACAAAGCAAATTTCAGTATATGCCATAGACTTCCTTGTCCTATAAATTCAAATGGCTCAATTACACAAAAGTATGTCTTTGGCACTGTTACTGTGGAACACATTAATGAAAATCAATAAAAACTCAAAAGGATTAAAATTGATAACCTGATTTCTGGGTTTGCAATTTCTTCCATTGCATCAATGCTCATTACATGAACCACATATAAAGGAGTGTTCACAAAATCAGCTAAAGGAATAGCATGAGTACTTGCCTCTCCTTCCAATAACATAGGTATACATAACCAAAGTCAAATAGGGAAATCTTCTATAAATCAGAGACAGATTTTTCATATTTAGACTTTACAAGAATCACACAACATAAGAAAATATAACAAGTATTCAATATGATAACATACCTACTTGGTGTGGTTCATAAAAACAGATGAAACTGAACACAACAAATGTTAAACTAGGGTGGTCACAAGTAAGCAAATTTTGACAATACCAGATAAAAACGATAAATTTCCTTGGACTTTGAGTATATATATATATATATATATATATATATATAAAGTAAAAATTGATAACTCAAAATAAAAAAGAAAGCCAGCATAAAATGATAACTCAAAATGTTTTCTGAGTATACTCACAACTTAAATGCCACATGCTATTGCAACTTTTGCAACTTCTATGGCCACTTTTGCACTATATGTAGATGAAAAATAAAAAAGTTAGGCAGCATAAACAAACTGCAAAAAATAGTGTTGACTATGGTTGTTATTTTGACAATACAAAGCTTAACCTGTCATCCAAATATGCAATATACCCCATCAAGTGTACTAGATTTTGGATAACACTATCCCTACAAAATTAATTTGTTGTCCCCATAAGAGTTTTATTTTATGTCCATAAGCAAAAATCTCACTATTATTTTAAGAATTTGACCTCGCAAAATCAACAAAAGTACTAAACTAATAAGAAAAATAAATAAAATAGGAGGTGGTGATGAGTGAACATTTTATGATAGAAAAATCAAATTAGATAGTTTTCATTCTCCTTAGAACTTATTTGTCTACATCATGAAAAAATGATCAATCATGAAAACATGATTAGTGTATAATTACTATCTTCTTATGCTCAATATTTTGGTGTCTAACTATTTGAGACAAATATAGTAATAATTAACCCCTCAAGTATTTAATCACATAATAATTGGATAACATAAGATGACCAACATAGCATTCTAGTGCACAGTTTTGATCAAATATATGTGGTTTATTCACGTGTGGATATGTGGATATGGATCCATGTGTTTAATTTTTAGATGCAATTAAAAATATTATATACAAAAGTAACTACTTCAAATCACGCATGATGAAGACCATAAAACCTATGTCCATGATCTCTTTTCGTGGAAGCTTAATTAGAAACTATATATATATATATATATATATATATATATATATATATAATAACAACAATAATAATAATTTAAAATCTAAAAGATATTACAAATTTAAAAATGAAAATATGGCTTGAACACATGGAAAGCTTATATAATACTACATTAATTATTCCTCTTAACATCACTTTAATGAAAAAGAAAGCAATCATGTACAGCCTAAATATATTTTATACCTTTAAATAAACTTAGCCTTAAAAGTCAAACCATTTTTTATGGAGCCATATATATTACAACAAAGCATTGTTTATAGCATAACATTCTTTTAAATGTCAATAGAATTATGTAAAAAAAAGTTAATTTACCTAGTCGACTGTGGTTTCAACAACAAACCTCTTCAACTCTTTGTCAAGAACAGCCATTCGCAAAGCAATACAAATTGAGTAAATGAAAACAGGGCACATTTCAAATAATGATCAAGGTACCAATCAAAAATCAAGACAACAGACATTTCCCCCAAATAGAAGCTTTTATTTTACCCAAAACTTTTCTTGTATATTCAGTCAATTTTAGACTCTGATCTGAACTACAATCTTTTTTTTTATCAGCAAAGATAATAATATTATTATAAATATAAATATAGCAGTACAAGTAGTACTACTGTGAATACAACCTAACAAGAACAACACAGAACGAAGGTGGCTTAAAGCATAAAGGCAAAGACACCAGCGTTCTGACTATCTGCTAGTCCTAATCCTCCCAAAAAAATAGAATATTAGAATTATACAGATAGAACCCTCCCCTGAACACCAAGACAAACCCTCAAATTGCTAGACCAATGATAAAAAGAAATGTCAAAACTAGGCTCCAAATTTTTGAGCCAGGACCAGCAAAAAAAAAAAATAGAGTCTTCCATCAACTTCAGACCATTAAACTCTTCATTATGGAAGATAATCCTGTTCCTATGATACCAGATGCACCAAGTCAAAACAACCCACCAAATCTGCCACCTCTGTGACTTTAGATGACAGAACGAGTGTTGATGAAAGTGTTCCTTGGGGACAACAGAAAATACCTCAATTATGTTTACCCAAGACCTTGATTCCCACCACATCGGCATAATTCTACCACAGCTGAAGAATAGATGAGAATTATCTTCTGCATGATTTCTACAAAAAGGGCACGTAGCGTCCATGACTTCCACATTCCTTCTACTAAGATTAGACTTGGTAGGCAATCTGTCCCTCAACAATCTCCATGCAAAACATGAAGCTTTGCTAGGGATTTTTAACTTCCAAAGCTCGATAAACACTTCGTCCTGATTTTGAAGTATATCTTCCATATGAAGTATTTTGTAAGCCCTCGGCACTGAATATAGCCCATTTAGTGCTCCATCCCAAAGCCAAGAATCTGATTGTTGCACTTGTATATCAAACCCTTGAAGTTCCTCCCAAAATTTTACTGCCAATTCTATTTCACCCTCCATGAATTGTCTTCTCCAACTGAACTGCCACTCCCACCTACCCTGTACAAGAGTTCCCATTTTGTAAGCCCTGGTCATTGCTGCCTCCCCCACCAGAACCTCCTTTGAATCCTCTCCAATCTGCTCACAACTTTCATCGGTACCCTGAAAAAAGAAAAGAAAAAAATAGGGATCGAACTAAGGACCGCTTTAATCAAAGTCACCCTACCCCCTAAGGATAGATATTTCTGTTTCCACCTCGACAATTTTCTCTCACATTTTTTAATTATAATATCCCAATTCTCACACTGCCTCGAATTTGCCCCTATTGGAACGCCCAAGTAGGAGAAAGGTACACACAACACTTTGCAGTTTAAATAGTTGGCAGCTAGGTTTACCCATCGTTCATCCATCCCAAACGCTCCAAAACTGCACTTGTTGCAGTTTATTTTCAGACCCGATACCAACTCAAAACTCCTAAGCATTACCTTGATAGCTGCAACATTTTCCATAGATGCTGACCCAAAGAAAATTGTGTCATCAGCATACTGAAGTAAGCTAATATCCACTTGATTTGTGCCCACCTTGAAGCTGTCAAACATATTTTTCATTTGGGCTTCTCTCATTAAACCAGTTAGACCTTCAGCTACAATATTAAGTAGGAAAGAGGCAAGGGGTCCCCTTGTCTAAGACCTCTATGGGGGTAGAATTCAGCTGTTGGGCTTCTGTTTACCAAAATGGAGATAGATGCATATTTTAAGCATCCTTCAATCCAAGATATCCATCTGGAATAAAACCCCATCCTCTTCATCATATACATCAGAAAATCCCAACTTACCGAGTCGTAAGCCTTTTCAAAGTCCACTTTGAAGACCAAACAGCTCTTATTACATCTTTTTGCTTCCTCAACAACCACATTTGCAATCATCACACTATGAAGTAAATGACGCCCTTCAATAAAAGCAGATTGACGGTCATCAATAACACATGGCACTACTTTCTTCAATCTTGTGGCCAGCACCTTCGCCACAATCTTATAAATGCAGCCTATTAGTGAAATAGGTCTATAGTCTTTTAAGCTCTGCGGATCTTGTATCTTAGGAATCAATGCTATCAACGATGCATTTCCACCCTTAGGAAAAATTCCATTTACATAGAATTCATCCATGAATCGGAGTAGATCCAGTTTAATAATGTCCCAGAATTCCTTGATAAACTGGAAATTTAGCCCATCAGGACCAGGGCTCTTGTCACTGCCACAGCTCCATACTGCATCTCTCACTTCAGCCGCATGAAATTTGGCCACAAGAAGGTTGTTATGGGCCTGTTCAAGGGTCCTAAATGTAACCCCGTCTAATTTAGGCCTATTTAGATATGATTCTTCATAACTACTCTTGAAAAAGAGTCAAACTTCCTCCTTGACTCTGCTAGGCTCTTCTATCCAGCGCCTATCTACAGACACATCATTCACCGTATTTTTTCGGTGCTTCCAGTTGATAGTCAAATGGAAGAACTGAGAGTTACAGTCCCCTTCTCTAATCCATCTAGATCTGGCCTTTTGCCTCAATAATGAGGCATTTGACTTTGCTGCTACCCACAGAGCCTCCTACAGTTGCTGCCTTCTCTTTATTTCATCCTCATTCAAATCTCTGTCATCAGCTTCTTCTTTTAGCTTGTTGATCTCAGCTTCAATGTTTCTTATTATCTACTCAATATCACAAAAGTGGGCTTTATTCCATGCTTTTTCAGCTTCTGCTTAAGACTCTTAATCTTTTCTTTGAGCACATATCCCCCCATCCAGAACCCACATTTGCATACCAAGCCTCTCTAACAACCTCCCTGAAAGCATTATCACCAAACCAGCAATCTAGGGCTCTGAAAGGTTTCGAGCCCCAATCCGCAGAAGAGGACCTAAGCAGAATTGGGCAATGATCCGAAAAATTGCGGTCCATTGTAAGTTGGATGCTTCCTTGCCACAGAGTCATCCACTCTGCAGATACAAAAGCTCTATCCAGTCTACTTTTAGCTGTTCCGTTTGGTCTGTACCAAGTGAATTTTCTTCCAACCCTGGGCTCTTCCTCAACTTCTAAATCAGCAATCCATTCATTAATTCCCTTACGATACCTTCATCTAGCCTCCTCTGATTCATGCCGATTCTTTCAAATGCATTTCTAATGTTGTTAAATTCACCAATTATACACCATAAACCCCCAAGTTATTGTTCCTCAAAAGCCTGATATCTTCCCAAAAGGCTTTTTTCAGTGCTGCCTCACAGGGTGAGTAAGCATTAACTATGTTTACTATCCTGTTGTCAGCCACCCACAACCCTTCCAAAAATATAAAACCACTCCCTGTCAGTTTTCACTGTAGTTTAAAGTCGTCCTCATTCCATATACATAGAAGACCTCCAGCTTTATTACAAGCTGGGAGGTATTCCCATGATGCACTAGAGTCCCCCCACAGAGCTTGGCATATCGCCTTGTCTATAGCTTCTTTTTTTGTTTCTTGTAGACATAACATCTATTTTTTCTTTACCCACCATCTTTCTTATTGAGTTCCACTTTACCCCCCTCCCCAAACCCCTTATGTTGTAAGAGATGATCTTCATTAATAACACTATTTCCCCTCCTCAGATTCTCACCCTTATCCCTTTCCTCCATGAGCATCAATTTGTTGACCACTTCATCTGGGTTACTGCAAGTTACGCCTAGCAGCTTAGCCATATCCCAATTCCCTGCAGCTTGTTTTGTACTTGATGAAGAATTTGAAGCTGCCTTGAAGCCCACACAGTTGTTCTCGCTGTATTCTTTCCCCCAATCTGCAATTTCTTTTAATCCACTACCCCCCAGATTTTTTGGGGATGTCAAGGGATTGATTTGGTAATTAACAACTTCCTTTCCTTTATTTTTACTTGGCTTTTTTTTCCAGATCAGTTTATTGTCCAGGATTTCCAATTGCTCCACTTTCCTTTTTGCACCCCTTACTTCTAGAGTAAACTTTCCAATTGGATTCAAGCCCAGTGACCTTTAGGCCCAAAGGAGTGCTTCTGCCTTCTAAATCTTCAGCCACACCAACAATTGTGGGTCCTAGGTCATCTCCAGCACTTTCTATCTCCACTTCTTTTTCACGTGACATTTCCCCTACTAGATCAAAGTATTTTCTAGAAAGTGGGTCCACTTGTTCCCCATCTTTTTTCTGACTATTTCCTTTTACAGTACTTGCCTCTCTCCACTTTTATGTTCCAAAGAAATACAATTTGTTTATTTATAGCACATCAGGATCAAGCGGAGTCTAAATTTTATTTCCCACACACACTTAAACAAATAAGATCCATCTTTTAAAACAAATCTTGGACAATCAAGTAAGACAGACATATTTCCATCAAATAAAAACATGATGAGGAACTATACTAAAAATTTATCTGCTTTAGCAAAGTTCTTACAAGAGTTCCAATGATGTAATATTTCCAATTTCCTTTGGAATTGTGCATGTCAAATTATTCTGTATGAAAGACCTTCAAGCATAAAACAATGAGGATATTAGCATGCCATAAGATATTACATTTTTTCTTCCAGACAAAAATTTATGAAATTACACAACTCACAGTATCTTAAGATGAGATAGCTGACCAAGTTGCGGTGATAAACTTCCCGAGAGATTCTCAGTCATTAAGTAGCTTCATTAAAAGTAAGGTAACATAAATTAATTAGAATATAGAAATCCCTTGAATATTATTGATAGAGGGTTTTTAGTTGAATATTTTTCTATCCTTCTTAGCTTATTTGACCTCTCTTTGACCCTTATTTTCCTATTCTAATTCAGTTTTTGGGCCTAGGCAAGTAAGTGGGCTTAATTACTAATTGTTGCGTATTTTCGGATTTTTGCTCACTTAACATATCTGACTTGTGCAGGACCTATAGGGAGCTACCGATCTCCGAATGGAGCATTCTAGGAGTCCCTGGAAAGATAACGAAAAGATCTACAAGTTTTATACAAATAGCCCGAGGCCAATTCTGTCATTTAGAGGGTCATTTTTAGCTTTGAAGTTAACGTCTCTGCACTTGTAATTTTGGGCTGCGAATTTGACTTTCATGGTTGTAATTAGCAAATAATTAGATTGTTGGACTTGTTTGTGGCCGATTTCGTTTTCAGAACTCAGTCAATACATATTAGTGACTTTAGTGAGACTTGGACACACTCTTTACAATTTCAATAAACAAGTTTTATTTTCCTTTCCTTTAGTTTTTTAGATCAAAACCCTTGCTCTCATTTTCTCTCTACTGTTCTTCCTTGTCCTTCATTTTCGTTTTTCTGTTCTTCCATTTTCGTGCACTCAATCCATGGGGCTTTCATTGATGATGATCATGGAAGGCTAAATCACCAATCAATCCAAGGAACCAACCAAGGCACAAGGAGAATCGGAGTTCTGGTTTAGTATTTCGAATTCTATTTGAATGTTCATCTTCTTCTTCAATTGCTATTCTGTTTTCCATG
>PYAF01000665.1:11872-49035 GCA_007407185.1 Glycine tomentella | reverse complement strand
GATTTCAGCTTTCTAATCGGTTCAATCAAGGTTATAAGTCTCAGGGAAGTGTTTAGGCTAGTAGATAACGTCCCTAAAAGCTTGGGAGGTCATCAATGGAGGTTTGGAGGCAAGAGGAAGAAGAAAGGCTCTTTTCCCCCTCCATTTTCGCGTTTTGGCCTTTAAATTCTGGTTCTGCCGACGTTCCCACGCTAGTCGCACCGCACTTCACGCTACCCACTTGGGATGGCAGACAGAAAATGCCATTTCTAAGCCACTTCCCACGCTACTCGCGCCGCACTTCACGCTACCCACTTGGGATGGCAGACAGAAAATGCCATTTCTAGGCCACTTCCCACGCTACTCGTGTGGACTCCCACGCTACCCACTTGGGAGGCCAGACAGCATTGGCATTTTTGCACATCTGGCGCGGGTCGCGCCACACTTCACGTGGGTCGCGCCGCAGGCCAGAATAGCTTATTTCCACTCTTTCTCAAGCGTTTAAGCCTCCTTTCAAAGGGATTCCAAGGCCTAATAATATCTCCTCATTTATAAGCTTCATCCTAAGCTTATCACGTGCTTAATCCAGGCTTAAACATATGTTTAAAAAATTCAAGATATTACACTATTCGAAAATAATCCTTTTTTTGTTGCTCGACCCTTTCTCTTCACTCCCTCACCCATTAGTGTGACATTAAAGTTGCATTGCCATTGTTTGATTTGTGTTGACAATGTGTTTGACATTGTGATCTTCTATGATAGGCAACTGTGCTGTTCTATGTCATTTAAAAGTTGTGCTCTGTAGTCGAATTTTAGGGGCATTTGGTAGGGGGAATTTTTAGACTGGGAATCTTAGTGAGAAACTTAGAGCCTGTTTGATATACTTTTCTTTTTTGTTTCAAAATATGTTTTTAGAACAATTTTCCTTTACTTACCAGTCAGCTTATCAACTAAAATCTACTGAATTTTAAAGTGTTAAATATTTTTTGGAGTTAAATATTTTTTTAACTATAGTAAAAATATCGCATTACTTTTATTAGATTGTTTAATGTGGTATAATTAAAGTAACGGGTATAAATATGATATAACTCTTTGATTCTCAGGAAACTTAAATAAATATTCTCAAAAACATTTATGACCAACCAAATGTATTTTAGGAATTATGATTTATGAAATTTATGTTTCCCAAGAATCATGATTTATGCATAAAAAACTTTTTCACTACCAAACACTTCCTTCAAAGTGTTCTTGTGTGAAACTAGTTAAAATACATTTCCTAGAAACACTATTTCCCAATAATGTTATTTTTTAAAACAGATACTAAACATGCAACCTAAGTTTATCAGGAAACTAAAAAATTTTCTTCTATCAAATGTTCCCTTAAGGTTAGGGTTGGGAGAATTGGTTGAATGGGCCAACATTTTTTAAGTTTTTTTCCACTTATTTTAGTTTGTGATGCCTTTATTTTAAGTCGTTTGTTTTTTAAATAGGCATAGCACATACTATGATAAATATAATTTAAAATAATAATAACTAATATAACAAAAAATTAAATAATAATATAAATTATAAATTATTTAAAAATAACATATAATATAATAAACTAAATAATAGTAAAACATAACATAATAATGAATTTTAATTATATTAGTATATTATGTTATGAGTTTATAATTTATTATGATCATGAATATTTAATTTAAGTTTGTTTAATGGTCTGATTTAGAAATTATTTTCTTTTTATTTGTAGGGTAAAATATGTTTTGGTCCCTATACTTCCATTGAATCTTATTTTTAGTTAGTGGACTTTGAACTTTCATACCATGTAATTTAATCCCTAAATTTTATAAATAAATAAAAACATGTTTTTAGTCTCTCCTCATAACTTGAATTTAAAAAGGTGCATAAATTGGGTAGTAAACCCTAGGACTAAAAACACTATTTTTTATAATGTTCAGAAACTAAATTGAAAGATATAAAACTTTAGGGGCTAAAAATAAGATTTAAAGAATGTATAAAGACTAAAAACATATTTTATCCTATTTTTTATGCATATGTATGTTTGTTTGTTTTTTTTTTAAGAATTGTTTAAAATTCTGTTTGTATTTTGAGAAAAAGAAAATTGTAAAAACATGCTTGGTTAAATAATTTTTAATTTCAATAAACGAATTGTTTTTACAACCAATTTGTACTAACTTTCTGTTAAAGAATTATAGAGTGGAAGATTTTACAATATATAATTAATTTTCATTTCTACCATCGCCAACTAATTCACAATTTCCTTGAAGGTGTTTAGGTGACTGGTCATATTATCGTTGTTTGAGTACTCCAACTTCACCCAGTCTTGTTTTAAAATCATGGGTTCAAGTTTTATACATTATAAGTTGATACATACTTGAACAAACACCGAACAACACAATTATTTTTTATGCTTTACTCATTGAACAACACAATTCCAAATCATAACAACAACTCTATGATTCACAAGCACACAATCTTTGCTAGTCTTTTCCTCTAGCTTGTTCTAATTGGTTACTAGCAAGTACAAATCCTTTGATTATAAATTATCTTCAACCATTGATGATAAACCATTTTTTGAGGGATACTTTGTGAGTTTTTATGTCATTTTGCACGAATTTTCTTGGCAAAACTCACGTTTGGACACTAGTATTGTATTGCAGAAGTACAACCGCTCAATTGAATGAAAGAATTGGAAATTGTATGATTTTATGAAGATTTGAAGATTCTGCACCTGATCACGGTTGTGGTAAGCCCACAATAAGATGATAACAGTCCTCCAAACCAGCGTCGACGATCTGACAACAGCCATGGTAAATTCACCACAGTCGTGGTCAATCATGAGGATTATAGTCAATCCATAACGTCCCAGGACTTCAACGTCACTTCCAACCACGACTGTACCATCTTTTCATACTGATATATTAAGGAAGCTATATATAGGTTTCTAGACTTTGAAAAAATTAATCTTTTGTTCACTCTCATCTTTATACGAATTTGAGAGATCCTTGAGTGCTTTTGAGAGCTATGAAGCATGGACAACACCGTGAGGACGGATCGTGATCATCGTTCTTTCTTTATCGGTATGTCTATGTTTATTTTGTATAGGATTGCTAGTTTTGCTTTGATTATGAGCGGCCAGTCCCCCTAGTTTGAGGGTTATGATGTAACTGTTCAATTGTATCCTTCTCCCTCTTAATAAAATTCCTCATTGTTTTAAGTTAATTATTCTCTTATCTTTATTGTTTATTTGGAATCGGTCATTCTAATACTTAATCAATTGTATTGTAGTAATCATCTGCATCTAATTGGTAGATCTAGGTAGATAATATTTTACATCAAATTGCATGATCAAACTATTTGGGTAATCATAGATTAGTGAACCTTTAATTGATCATCCCTAGAATTGATTATATCCTTTGACTTAAATTGATAGGTCCATGATCATTGGGGCATTGATTTAAAGCAAAGAGCATCCTCTAACCTTGATCATAAGCTTTGATCTATTTTGTAAATCGATAATTAACTGAGGAAGGAATTTCATTGGGATTAGGATTAGGAAAAAATAGTACTAGTGAATCATAACTCCTAGCCACTCTTATCATCACTCAAATCTATCTTGGCATTAGTTTATTCGTTTTCTTCTAAAAATCAAAATCATAAAAATATTTAAATCCTCTTTTTAATCACCTCAATTGTTAGTTTAATAAACTTGACTAATGGAGAATACAAGTGATCCTTTGGGTTTAATAATCAAACTTTTGAATCCACTATTACTAATGTGTATGGTACACTTATCCTTGTGCGAGCCTTACATATTTTACGCAATAATTGACTTCCAATAGAAGTAATTATGTACATTTGTCTTGAATCACCATCATAAGCAACAACTCCCTCCATCTTGAGTTAACAAATTGAATGTATTTTTCTTATAAAATCCTTTTATTTATTTTCTTATATGTATGAATAAATGTTGTGAATATGTTTTTAAATTATTAATTTAATAAATAGTATTTTGGGAATATGAGACTGGATATCAAAATTGAGTTTTCATAATTAAACATGTTAAACATAATGAATCTATATTGTTTGGAGCTTTATAGTATATATTGTTTTGTGGTAAACAAGCCTTTTTTTTCTTACAACTCTTGTATTGAGCCTTTGTGGTCACAACCTAATAGTATCTAGAAGTTGTCGTTTTATTTTAAAACTTAAACCTTTCTCTCTCTTCTACTCTTTCTTAGAAAGTAAGATGTTGTAGAGTTACCACAACAGGCCCTGCAAGAATCCTCGGTCGCAATTGTGAGGGAGGAATTCAAGGAGTATTGTTTTGTCATCTTCCCTTTGCTGCATTTTATCTTCTTTTGAATAGCATTGGCCATAGGTAGAGGGAGTTTCTCAAGACCCCAAAACGATTAGGCTTTTCATATTTCTTATGATTTGGACGAGTTATGAATGCCCCGAAGCACTTGGATTTTGTGATTGAATTACTTATTATGATGCATCGAGGTTTCCCTCTTTTGTGTTCTTGATAATTTGGAAATCTTGTGACTTATGATGGATTTGTATGAATTTGTCATTACAATTTGTAGTTTTCACCTTGGAGTGATTTTGTGAGTGTTAGGAATTGTCCTCGGACCTTTTGAAGTATCTTTTGGGTGTTTGGATCCTTTGGTAGGTCCTAGATTATGTAGAAAATCTTGTTACGATGTGTAGTCATTAATATCATTCAGCATGTGTTTGGTCAAGTCTGATGCATTAGTCAACTTTGAGTCCAATAACTCAGTATGTTCATTTTCTTTATGCAAGTT
Organism: Glycine tomentella; assembly: GCA_007407185.1. Lineage (NCBI taxonomy): Eukaryota > Viridiplantae > Streptophyta > Magnoliopsida > Fabales > Fabaceae > Glycine > Glycine tomentella. The sequence continues at coordinate 44,227 of PYAF01000665.1, read as the reverse complement.
ATTTCTTTTAAATACATGATTGACATACCATAAGACATATGATAGAATTTAGTGAAATATTTGAAATATGAATGCATAATGTAAGGTCATGACCCTTTTATGCTTTATGCTCAAATTTTTAAACTTGGGTTTGATCATGATCTTTTGGTCAGCAATGTCTTGATTCCAACCTTTGTGAATTCTGAGTTTATGGAAAGTGGACGCTAAGTGTTTGATCAAAGTTTTAAGGATATTGTTGCTTGGACTACATTAATAATAGGGATGTTAAAAATGAGTCTTTGATGATGGTGGTATAATGACATCAATTGAATGGCAATGATGGTATGAGCTCTACCTCGATGGTGTCTAACGAAACTCATGCGCTATCACTATTCAAAAACATAGTGGAGAGAGAGAAAAACACAAAGCAGGTTTCTAGAGTATACTGTATAACTGTGTAGATGAGATTAAGGTTGAAGTGTTGGAAGAAATGTTGCATGAAGCATCTAACCTCCTAAAAATGTTTTGACTATAAGAAAGAATTAGAATTTGTGAAATGCTAACAAGCTTTGTTTTGCAGGATATAATTGTTTTCATGCTACAAGTGTCCATAAAACACACCTTTTGAATGTTCTGATATTAACAAGTTATATATGCTAAAAACATATATATGAGTATGCATAAATGCTTAACTAAGGTGTCCATTTTATTTTTTTTATCTAAGCGTCCATATTTGAAGCATCTAAAATCCTTTTTATAGAAAACATCCAATCTTTTATTTCTTAAATGCTTTTTACAAAGAACTCGTTGTTGGTATATTCGTTTATATATCAATGGATGAAGTTATCCTTAAACTGAAACCTTAAAATGCCTCCTTGAAAAATGTCCAAGTGTTTTCCAACGTATATTTGGTTGTCTTTTCAAATATTTATGGCATTTATTGTATAAAGCAAGTTCCCAACCACAATCTCACGCAGTGCTACGAGTATTTTATATCTGTCGCCCACTTCCCTAGAATTTATTACCGAATCACACTTTTGTTCGCCACCGATTGTCTGAACTTCGTTGCCAAACTCGAACCTTTTTTCCTAGAAACAATGCTGCCTAAGATGGTAATCTTGTTAACAAAGATTCTGACTCAGTTGGGGGTGAGCATCAGGCAGATATGGGCTCAAAACATACCACCGACAGAAAATCAAAACTATCTAAACTTGGTCCGCATCCGTCTGTTACGGCCTTCGAATTTGTCGGGTTTTGGGTTTAGTGGATATTGCGGGTTGTTAGATATGTCCTTGACTCTACATTATCCTCTACCTTGACGACAACGACAAGCTAAACCGCGAGTTCAACTTTCTGGCAACCAAAATTCTTAATGTGCTAAACATGACAGCAGAAGCGAGAAAGAAAAGAACAACATCTAGAGCAAGTTGAGAAGAAAAGCTGTGGCACTACCATGAGAGGAGTTTATGGTCGGTGAAGAAGGTTCTTCAGGAGGGTGGAAACTTCATTTGGGAGGGTGGAGATAATTGTTACATGACACTAAAGATGATGAAGGGTAGAATGAATTATGAATATGCATAAGGGATAAACATAAGAAGGTGAAAAGATGAAAAGGGAAAAAGAGACTTAGCTTAGCGTGGAGTATTGGTACTGCAAATTTCTTGATGACAATGTGACACAAGGCTCGAGACCTGCAGTCTGAAGCCATGCTATATTCACAATATGGACTGCTTGGATTGACTTTGGGATAAATCCAATTATCCAAATGAAATTAATGACTTATTTTACAAATATACTTACACGTCGAGTGCAGGTTCATATGGATTTCTTTTTTTTTTCCCACACCCGCCCGCACAACCCATACTTAACTGATTTTCATACTTTATTCAAACCGAAGCCCTTATTCTAAGGCCCTAAAATTTGTTATTCTGTGTAAATTCGTGAAGGTTTTATCAATTTGTAAAATCGATTCATAAACTTTAAGAATTTACTCAATACAAAAAAAATATTAATATTTATATATTTAAAATCATAATTAAATATTTCAACTCTAAAATAAATCAAAATAACAAAATTTAACAATAATTCAATAAATTAATATAATTCACATCCAATTAAACATAAATTCATACAATACAAAACATAAGTTCTTAAAATAAAAGCATTTAGAAAACATAGAAATAGTTCATCAATCCTATAATTAAATCATCTCCAATATCACCACCACCACCATCATCTTCATCTCCATCATCTTCAAACTCTTCCTTAGTTGAGAAGTGATCTTCAACATTGTCATTCAAAATCAAATTGTCAATATCAAATGCATCAAAAGTTGGATCACTTAAACTTTCTCCAACCAAATCAATATTACTTCCACTACCACTTAACTTGGACATTGTCTTCATAAAAAATATCATTTTCCTCTTCTGTTATCCAATCATCATCAGATTCCATATCTTCAAATGGAAGATCGAGCAACAGTTTTTCTTATTTGTCTACTTTGTTGTTTCAAGATGTACATCACATAAACTAAGTCATTCATCTTCTTTTGAAGCAAGCCGTTTCTTCTCTTTGTATGAATCTATAAATAACATAAAAAAACTAAAGTTCATAACTTAACTCTGAGTTTGGTCCGATTCTACCAAATTTACTATGATTCTACTCATGATTTAACTTGTAGAAGCACTATGGAATTGCAAAATCGTACGATTTCACGAGTTAAATCGCGATTTTGATAACCATACCCATATTTGACCGCCCGAACATGTTATTTTTTTATTGGCTTTCTCGGGTGATGGACACATGGAGGACACAATAGGTTCATTTTTGTAGGATTTTATAAAAACATGGTGTTTTCTTTTCTAAAACCAAAGTAGTTGTCACCAAATTCTCCTAAGTCCTAACCCTAGTATGACAATTAACTTGTCCAATCCTTCTTCAATATCTAATGTGACAATTTTTAGATGCAAAAACATTTAGATACACAATGTATTATTCCCTTTTAAGCCTTTTTTTATATAAAAAAATATTGTAATGATTCATTAAACAACGGATCTTGCTAGTGTTTAATTGAATATAACTTATAGAAATAAGGTTAAAGAGTGGGATGAGAAAGGAAAACAAAGAAAGTGATTCCTTGAAAATGGAGATTGGACATGGTTGAAATGTGTATTATGTATACATGAGTGTTGTAACACCCCAATCGAATCATACCAAAATGAGAGAGATCCAAAGTTGTGCAAGTATGAGACTATACAATTGAAGATGATTTAAATGAATTAATCTGTACTACCTATACAAACAAGATGCATCTATTTTTCGATAGCCCATCACTTAAGAACTTCTTAGTTAAGCGTGCTTGGCTTGGAGTAGTTATGGAATGGGTGACCTTTTCAAAAGTTTTCCGGAAAGTGTGTGAGTAAGGACAAAACACATTGAAAAGTTTGTTGTTGGTTTGTGGATTTAGTCATTGATCTTGGAAGTAGACATAACTGATTTTTGAGGTCATAGAAAGGGCTACCTATGGAGGGTTCTGATTGGTGGAGGATTATGACCAACAAGGATGTTGAGTGAAGTGTCATCGCGTGAAGTGTCGTAGTGTGAGAGCCACCAAGTTTAAAATTAGGGATGTTATAAATGGTATGAGAGCCAACATCTCTTCTAGTAAGGGATGGTTTAAGGACGAACCAAGTGGAAGCTGGTAGGCATGTAACACCCCAATCAAATCACACCAGAATGAGAGAGATGTAGAGTTGTACAGGTATGAGACTGTATAGTTGAAGATGATTTAAAAGAATTAACTAGTACTATCTATACCAACAAAATACATCTACTTTTTTGTAACTTATCACTTAAGAAATTCATAGCTAATCGGCTTGGAATATTAACTTGGAGTAGTTATGGGATGAGTGATCTTTTGGGCAATTTGTCGAAAAACGTGTGAGTGAAGACAAAACACGTTAAAAAATCTTGTATTGTATTGATTTATAGGATCAGTCATTGATCCTAGAAGCAAACAAAACTGATTTTCGAGTTTTAGGAAAGAGCTACTTATGAAGGATTTTGATCAGTAGAAAGTTTTGACTAACAAGAATGTTGAGTGAAATACTACCACATGAAATGTCATAATTTAAGAGCCACCAAAAAATTAAAAATCAGGAATATTACAAGTGTGAAAATGGAGAATCAACATAGGACCATTATTACAATGATGATTATAAAAATTCTCACTAGTTTTTTTTTCTCTTGGTACATGGTATCTTATTTTTAGTTGTATCTCATAGTAATATGTTAAATGTGTGTTCACCCAAGACTTTTTGAACATAACTGGTGAACTTTTAGCTATAAGGTTTCATATTTTAAAAAAATGACTTTAGATCCACAATTAATTGAATTGAAACAATTTTAGATCACTTTTGTATTGGATAGAAAAAATTAATTTTATAATTAACTTTCAAAATAAAAATATCCAAACATAAATTCCATTATTTTTAAATCAATTTAAAAAAAAATAATGTCATTCAAGATCATTATCATTGTTATGAACATTAACCAAAAGCCAAGCTTAATCTTGTCCCGTCATGAGTTCATTCATGGTTGTTGGGCGTCCTAAAGAGCCCTTTCCCAAAGACTTCAGTTTCAGTTCTGGTCGGTTAAATTGCCGGTTTCCTCTCTACTCTTATAGCAAACTATATAGAAGAGCATCTTATCCATGCGTTGCTACAAATTTTGCCAGCTGTATACTAAAATTCTGACACAAAGTTCTGGCAGAAAGATCTAAAATTTGCCAGCTATATAATATTCAAATAAGATAAAAGATTTGAAACAAAAAACTACAAAGTATATATATATATATATATATATATATATATATATATATATATATACACAAAAAAAAAAAAGATAACTATCTCATCCCTATGTCTCCCTAGAGGTGTTCCGCAACTCGTTATGCTTAACTTGCTTAATCCCTCACATCAGCCTTCATTGGGTTCAATAAGTGAGGTTGCCCTATGTTTCATGAAGAGAGAAAAGGAAAAAACAAAAAATACTGATAACATTTATAAACTTTTTTTATTTTGGTTTGATTGAAGAAAAAAGGGAGAAAAGTTTGACTTCAAAAATAATTTAAAATTTTCTCTCCTTTCAATTCAAACTTCATTTTTCTCCATTCAAACAAACAAAAGGTCAATCTTCTGGCTGTTGAATTTAATCTTCTGAGGTGTTGACAACTCTAGCTTGTTGCCGAAACTTGAATCTTTCGACGGAACAGCCTTCTTTGCTGCAAAAATAATTGTTATTCAGTAACATCCAAAGGGGGGGACCAAGTTTTATCAGTACATGAGTTGTGGTTATTCCATGGAAATCTAAACATTTGCACTATAATTAATTAAAGTATGTAATGTGTAAGTTCAATTTATACATTCTTGATCGGTGAAGAGAGATGCAATTTGTTGAAGGCGACTCTTGGCACAATGACAAGGACACAAGGTTGCTGTCTTTTGACTTGAGACAATGTTTAGATAATTTTTTTCATAAACATTTATAAAGAAACAAAATAAGAAGAAAAAAATGAAATAAACTTCTTATATAAGCTAAAAATAACTTAGCATAAGTTAAAATCGAATTTTTGGAATGATTTTAGCTTCTCTATAAGAGGGTTTTAACTTGTGTATAAACTGTTTTTAACTTATATAGAAGAAGCTTGTTTCAACTTTTTTTCTTATTTCCTCCTATAACTATTTATGGAGAAATTTATTCAATAGGGCCCAAAAAATGCAGGTTCAAATCCTATAAACAGTCTCAAATGGGAAAAGTGTTGTAGTTTGAAGGATATCACAAAAGGTCAAATCTCGCATTGCTTGGAATAGTTTTGGCTCATATGTTTATATACCATTCTGTAATATGGACTTTCAAAGTGACTAAAAAGAGGTGAAAGTCTCATTTTTTATTTTTTTTTTAAGTCTCATGAAAGCAATAATTAAAACAGCCACATGATTGGAGATAGAAAAATGAAAATCCCTTATTTTTTGTAATTAGATCAAATATGCCCTAATTCTAAGAACATTACTTGCCTTTTGGAAAAACAAAAGAAATGGAGATGATACACATTTTGTGAAGAGTAACATTTATTTTCTCAAAAACTTAGTAATAAAAGAAATAGAGACGATCTCTTTCCCCTAACAGTCTTTATCCTTAAGCCTGATAATATTCAACAATCAATATCATTGTTTTTTTCAAATAAGAATCTACCATTAAAATAACATAATCAAATCATGTCTCCAATAAGATTCTGGATGTTAGTTGTTAACTGCTTAATTTAGGCTTGGGATTGGCAATGTAAAAATTGGCAAAAAAGCACCAACATGTAAAATCTTGAAATATATAAAATATTACCGAGATGCAATTTACTTGACTCTTCGATGCCTGCAAATTCTCCAGCAGCTCAGCAATCTCAAGCTGCTTCATCACTGTAGCATGTAGCACCTGCATTATACAGGGCACAAGCTATAAACACCATATCATCATTAGAACAACCAATGGTTATAGATGACAGGTGAAAGCATAGAGAAATACCCTCTTAGTCTTTTCAAGGTCAAACTCAACAGATTTAATCCTATCCAAGGAATTTGTAAGCATGTGCTCCTTCTCCAAAGGTATGCATGCAGGTTTGTGGCTAAGTTCCCCAAATGTTTTTTCTAGTCTCTCAAGACGTTGTATACATCGAAGAATATGATCCCTTTCAGAAAGTATTTCACCAGCTGCTGCAAGGTTATTGTTGTTGTGTTCCATGGCAACAGATGGGTAAATATTGTTCTGTGTTCTCCAAAATTCTAATCTTAAACTGCGGAAGAACATTACTAATCTTTCCATAAAATATATCACCACTCTCGAGACATATACTAAATTTGTTTTCGCCAATTTTTCCTTAACAAAGCTGAACCAATTGTTGACTGAAGTGCCTGTAAGAAATATGAGACTGTGTAAACCTCAAAGTTAAGGAAAATACTAATTTGCTTACTAGTGATACCAGTTAAACCCAACGTCAAAAGACAAAAATAGATATGGTGAGTTTCCAACTTCCAGATTCAAATGTTATTAATGCATATGCACAACTGAGGTTCCTCATAGAATATATAAAAGGAACACCCAAATGCTTCAATAACTTCACACTAACAGTACCTGTGGAATTTTCCATACAAGCAATATTCCCTGTATCATCATTTTGCAATGATTGTTCCCGGGTTATGTGAAATTCATCACTTTCAAGCACTTTCTCGGCTGCAGGAACACTATCATCACAACTAAAGTAGTTGTCTGATACTCTGACCTGCACAAGAGTTAGCCTTTTGAATGATTAAAGGCTCAAGACACACGCATGACATGAACACGGTCTAAAATAACAAGAACAAGGGTTATAAAAATGAATTATACTCTAAGGATTAGGAACTAACTTCTTCATGAACTGGGGCTAAACGAGGAAAAGTGAATCTACTTTGTCCGATGGACGAAAAAGAATCATCAAGATCTGACCCAGATTCTGCTGTTGACGTATCACTGCATTGCCCCTGGGAGATGAGAAAAGGATATAATTGTAGCGGTAAATAATATATACGGCAAATATTTGTGAAATCCTAATTATGCATTGTCAAGAAGATTGAGACTTGCCTTCTGTGGGCATATCCAAAAAGAGTCTAAATTCTGTTGTTCATTGGACATTCGGGCGATTTGTCTCTCAAACGTTGCCTCCACACTATGAACCATCTAAAATCAGAATACCTAAATTAGAGTCCCAATATTTCCAAAATGCTGACAGAAAGAACAAGAAACGAGAGATAGCAAAGCAACATTACTTTCATGATATCAGGATCATTCCATGGACCTTTGCTAGACCTAAGACATCCATCTTCTCCAGGACATGTACATGTTCCACCCAAAAAGTCTGGCAACTGACTGTATAGATGTATTTACAAACAATAAATTAAACAACAATTTGTATAGAAATTATAAGGCAGTATGATGAATTGAAGGCATATATTCATACCTAGAGTCAATGATATCCAGTAATTTACATAGAGATTTAGGTTCAAGAACCTGGAAATTTAGGGAAGTGTGTAATATCAGCAGGACTTCAGGAAAAGGCATATGAAATGCTACCAGCCAAAATTTATACCCTTTACCTGTATCTTTGCAATAGTTTTGGCATCAAGAAACTTCTGTGCTGCAGGCCAAAGCATCCTCTTAAATCCAGGACCAGCATTGATGATATACATTCGATGTAAAGTCTGCAAATATATGTTGGTGATGTTTATCTTCATAGGTAGATGACTGGAAAACAAGTTATTTTGGGAAAAGGTAGTATAAAAACCTCAGGATAGTAACTGTTATCTATTTTTGAGATGGCAGCCAATAGACTTGCAGCAATAGGAGAGAAATTTTTCATTCCCTGTATTACACAGATCAAGTTAAAATTCAGCACGACAATGTATTTGAAACAACAAAATAAGAACACCCTTGATCACTGAAAAGTCTATAAGGCATACACTGAAAGTGGATAGCATAGGTACATAAAGAATCAACAGTCAGACACGCACACAAACTATAAGTCCATAAGGCACACACCATAACCATATTTTATTGATGAGGCACATAATTCAGAAAAACTTTTAAGAGTAGTACAACATACCAAGCCCTGTACATCCAATACTGTTGTGGTTGAAGAAATTCGTCTCTTGGCTGCAATGGAACAGGCTGGAAACTTCTCCTGCAGAGCCCTCTCGAACTCTTGGACATGGTATTTCAAATACCTATCTATTGTGGTTATACGCATCAAGCGGCTTGGATGAGCTTTCCCAAGCCTTTCAATGTAAACTGGCCTACCTTCCTTGTCAACTCCATGATACCCTTGAGGGTAATGCTGCAATACTTCTTCCAGCTCTTCAAATTCAAAATCCTTCAAATGTCAGAACATACATTAGACTTAACCAACCAAATCATGTATCAAGTGCATCCTAGCATAGAACGCATGTTCTAAATTTTGAAACTTACAAACATCAAACAATTGTACTAATCTGCTTAAAAAGAAGAAAAAAATGATTTAAAGCTGCAATTTTGATATCAAATGAAGTTATGAAGATTGAGATAAATTTGGATCCCCTTTCAGGCTTTCACTATCATCTAATTATGTGCTATTGCGCTATCTAAACTAAATCTGAGGAGTCAAACTCTTCGGATAATTTGCCAATATGTGATGTGACCAGATGATAATCTTAGTTAATCAAAATTACTATAATAAATATCTAACTTAACTCCCTTCTTTAACATTGAAAAAGTTGCTATGGTGTCAAAATAATTATAATTTTAGTTAATGAAAAGCTCTTTCTATTTATTGAAGTTATTTAACAAAGGGCTGAAAAATAATAAAAACGTCAATTTTAGGGTGAAATAATTTTTAGTAGTTGATTCTGACAATAGATGTGTGAAGTGGACCAATATAACTGGTAGCCAATAACCGACACCCACAAACGAAAAAAAAAAAAAGAAAAAACAAAGAGCACCGCACCAATCCGCCGCACTCTTAAACGCCCCATTAACGTTTTCAAAGTCGTGCTGAATTCATGAATCGATTTTGCTAATCATTATCTTTTTGATGGAGTATTACTAAGAAATTAAAAGTTAATAGATGATAAAAAAATTTAACCCCTATATATTATAGGTTTCCATAAAAACCTTTTTGTTCACTGATTCCTTAAAAAATATTAAAACTATTAAATCTCGTTCTTAGTAAATAATAAAGAGATATTATTAGAGTCAAACAAAACTATTATTTTATGTGCATAAAATTATTACAACCAACAAAATTCTTCGTAATTAAAACAGTTACGGATCCAAGTGTCAAATTTCAAAATCCCTTTTATACACGCTCTCAATGTCAAACTATAAAATCTTTATCTACCAAAAGAAACTATAAACTTTTAATTGTTCTATAAAATCTTGACAAAATGTTAATCGGTCTGAAAACATTGGTTAAAGAACTTAAAACTAAAAATATTTTTATTGAAAGATAAAAAATTATATGTTCATGATCTTTTTAATGATCTCTTAAAATTTATACTAAATATTATTTAAAATTTTTAATCAATAATACCTGCTTAACAAGATCCTACCTAAAATCTTTATTAAGAAGTATACTTTTTGCATTAATTAATTAATTAGTACTGTAATTAATTAACTAAATGTTGAAAAATTACCTGAAGGATAGCGTCAGTTCCGTATTCTTTTCTCCAAGTTAACATCTCTTCCCACATCTGAATTGTCTTCTCGAGGTTAAAGTCCCTCGCTTTAAGAAACCTACCACCGACCAAAATAAAATGCACATTCAACAAAACAAGTGACGGAAAAAAAATTCAGAACAAAAAAGCAAAAGAAAAAGAAAAAGGACCTTAAGAGTGCATGATAATCATCATGCCTGGGAGGAACCAAGTCCCTCAGAAGCAGCCTCTGACGCAATTCCTGCACCGCGAATTCCTCCTTAGCGTCTCTAACGTCCTCAATGGGAACCCTAAAGTCTATTTTCCTCTTCCCTCTCTTCTTGAGCGAGTGCGTAAATCTAGAAGACGCGCTTATGGCCTTCTTTTTCAAGCTTCCAATTCTCGACCTTCTTCTCTCCTCTTCCGAATTCTCTACCAATTCAACACCCCCTTCTTCCACCACCCCTTTCAACAAACAAAAAAAACATAAATTTGTAAAATAAAATAAAACAGCTGTAATTCGGGTTGAGCTGAGTTGAAAGTTTTAAAAAACGGTCCGCGGCTAATTTTTAAACCTCAACATGTTTTTTAACTGACCGTGATCCCAATTGAATCGCATTTGTCCGCGATTTATCGCGATATCAACAAAACAAACATGATGAAACCGCAGCGCAACCAATACTTAAAACCTTGAGTTGAACAGAAGATACCTGACATTTTTTACTGAGTGCAGAGTGGTGAAGGAGGAGTTAAGGAAAGGAGGGAAAATGCAGCTATTGTTGTTAGAAGACAAAAGTTAATTAATTGATGGTGGCACAGAAGAGGGGAGTTTAATGAATAAATGAGAGTGAGAGTGGTTTTTTGTATAAATGTTAGTAATTTGCTACACGGATCTGTTCTGTTCCGAGGTGGCATTTATTTGCATACATACGATACGATACGATCGCGAGGACCACATTTAATTCGGTTCAATGAATCCAAACCAAACCAAACCCACAGTGTTTTTGGGTTTTTGTTGAAGGCTGTGTGTGGATCTCACCGGAAGCTAGCATATAAGCCTTCTTTTTTTGTTGGGTGTGGGGAGAAAGAAAGAGAATGAGAGAGAGAGAGAGAGAGAGAAGAAAAACAAAATAATAATGGGATCCCTAGTCTCTACTACACCAGCACGCTGCTGTGCTGCCCACAGCATAACATAGTATAGGTACTACTACTCATTTTAAGTTGACACGTGTGACTGAAGATAGAGATTAAGGCTGTGTTTGAGAATTGAGATATTAAAAAAAAATTATTTTGATAATAGTTATAATTAGGCTAATTAACTTGTTGTTTCTTTTTATGTCAATTGGACTTAGTGCACACCCTCGCGCTAATCTCACCTTGCACTTGTGTCTGTTTTGTTTTGAGGGTGCTAAGCGCGTCTTGTGCTAACACACCACTCCTACATCCATTAATCTGAATTTGTTGTTATTTTTGAATTTGAATTTATTATTTTTTACCTTTTCTCTTATCCTTCAATTTTGTTGTCCTTTTTTGCATATGACTTCTAAAAAAAGATGAGGGTCCACTTCTTAGAGTCGCGTCCAAGAACTTAATCCAGTCCATGGTGCTTGGGACTCTACCCGATTCACATCTCAAGTTGCTTGGACTCGCTATGTGGAGAACGTTTCACCTCAGGAACATTCTTCCTAAGTGAAATGTGGAATTCGCTCTAGGACAGTATGATGAGTTCTGGTACGAGCTCCGAAGGAGACAATGGGAGAGGAAGCTCACCAAGCTACCTGAAAACAACATTGACGTGGCGTTGGTGAAGGAATCCTATTCAAACATTTATGACCCTAAGAACGGATCATCGAAGCATTGTAGGGTGCAAGGTAAGGTGATTAAGTTTGATGCTTTGACGTTGAACACCTTCCTCTAGATACCTGTAGTCCTTCAGGGGGATGACCAGTTGACTACATTCTCTTAGTTCCTCCACACTTACCTAGACCCCCAAGCCATTGAGGTGAAGCTATGCTTGCCTAGCGGCCATTTTGTGACAAATGCGGCGTGGAAGATTTTTTGGATGGACATGACCACACTCGCACAAACATGAAGTGTCCTCTCCTACTTCAACTTGGGCCCCACTTCCCACACCTCTGACCTGAACATGGACCGCGCCAAACTGATTTGCAACATTGTGTTGAAGATGAACATGGACCTGGTAGTATGATCTCCTCATAAATCTCTCATATGTCCCAGTCCAACTCCTTCAGGTTTGGCTTCCCACTCTTATCACTACCTTGTGCGATGCCAAGGGAGTCCACTCCAACACGCTTGCTTTCGAGTCTTTGAGCCCCATGATCAACATCACCTGCATACGGAAGACCAGTTGGAACCCAGTAGACATTTTTGTGGCTTTGCCGAGGCCTCGTCAGGCTCATGCTCGTGCTGTTCAGGACGCTTCTCCGACTCCCCGTCAGGTCCCCGCTCCTCTTCTACCTACTTTCACTCCTCACGAGCAATTCATCCCCATGATGACTAGTCTTCATCAAGGAAGTATTTACTCATGCAGAGTCTTCATCAACTCTCCCTCCACCAACCGGTTATGACACCAGAGGATTTCCTGAAGCTTGCTGCTTGGCCTAGGGACAGGCCTTTCTTTGTCGGCAGTGCCGCCTCTGGAGCTGGAGCTGACGAGGGACTATCTAGTGATGATGATGTTGCAGAGGCCAAAAATGATGATGACTACATTGCCGACGTCACAGCTACTCAGGGAGCTTGAGACCTATGGCTGACCCAGGATTAAGACCATCTTATTATGGACTTATCTTTATATTTCTACGTTTATGACATTTTATTTTTGCAGTTTACATTTCGTTTGATTTTGCATGGTACACATTTTACCCTGATGATATGTTTTGGTTGACTTTGATAGTTAACACCTTTTTGGCATGTTTTGGTTGAATTGATGATACTGCATACTGGTTGTCAATGTTGTGAAATTTTATTTTTTGAGTGAGCATGTGTTGTTGTTGATTGATTGTTTTGTGAATTAAATGTGCGTGAGTGAGTTGGTTAGCTTGCAAGACATAAATTCTTGTGAAAAAAAGCTAATTGCTTCACGTTATCTTGTGAGTTGTGTGTAGCTTAACTGTGAGAGAACGATTGGTGTTGTTTTCCTAGTTTTGCATGATTCTTGAACTGTTTGAGTGCATACATGATGTGGATATGATCAAGGTCATGTTGGTTAATATATTTTCAGCCACTTAGTCAAAGAGCCTACCCTATTGGAAATGAATGTTGAATCTTTTGCACCCCTTCTGAGCCTAAGCTGTGAATTAATTTTGTTCTTGAACCCTGAGCCAAAAGCAAATGCAATTACGTTCACCTTTCCTTAGGTTATAGGAAAGCATCATTTATGGATCAAGGCAAATTTGTTCCAAATTTGGGGGAGTATGTTGGTTAAACTCCTTTGCCGGGATGTGAGTAAGAAGTACACAGCAGACCAAAATTGTAATGTACCTTTTGGTACTTTTTGAGCTAAAAAAACTAGAAATAAGAATTGAAAAAGAACTCATGTCAAGAAAACCCTCTGTGTGTTGTTAATCGTGGCATGTAAACAAGAAGTTAGCGGTAAAAAATAGGTTTCCTTTTACGCAAGTAAGGAATGGTTGAATGCTCTCCTAGAACCCTAAGTGTTTTGAATTCCTAGAAAAACCATGATTTCTTTGTTAGCCCAGCCATGTTACAAGCTTAAATAAGTCCTTAGTGATCCATGTTGTTTGTGTGCGATTGCATTAAATGAGATGATGTTCAAAGTTGAGATTTGTAACTTCAATCGGGTTTGAATGAAATACACATAACTGAAACACCTGTGTGTTTGAGAGAAACACTAACCTTATGAGAAGTGAAGCATGGTTTGATCTTTCTTTGATAATTGTCATACTTGCTAACCTTTTCAATCTCTGAGTGCATTATTTGTATGATTCCATCATGTAAACCATGGCAAGTGTGAACTTGAGGACTGGAAATTGATTAGAAAGTATGCAATTGTCTCAGTTGTTGTGATTCGGTTGCATCCTTGACATTGCCATTAATCTAACTTAGCTTAGTATTAGTTACCTTTGCTTGAGGACAAGCAAAGCTTTAAATTTAGGGGAGTTTGATAATTTCTATGCATACGTAATTTGTATATATAAATCACATAACAATTATCTAATTTCCTCTCTTTTAACGCTTTTTTTAAGTTAAAAAGTTAGGAATTTAGCTCATTATGGGTTTTTAATTCAGTGGATGCTAAAGTTAGTTAATTTACAGTGTTTTGGTTATATTTTTTTTTTGTAGAAAGTGACACAGCAGAGGCCTGGAAGATGGTTGAAGAATTGGAGCAGGGCACTCAACGCGACAACACCCGCTCAGCGCGAGAAGCCAACTAGCAAGCCAGCCAGCTATCACATGCAGGCACGCTAAGCGCGCACCTGGTAGCTTAACATGTGTTCACTTAAGCCAACTAGACTTTGCATGTGCGCTCAGGGCACAATGCAGGCTTATTGCACAGTCAATGTCAAAAAACATGATTGTGCAATGTTTTAAAGATAAAAGGAGGGGAGCATTGTGCCAATGGAGATATGCAATAGAGAATAGAGCTAGGGCACGAGAGAAGAGAGGAAACACACTCACTTTGGGACCCTTTTCTCCATTCTCTTCCATTCATCTTGCTTCCTTTTTATATTTGTAAGCTTCTCATGACAATGAGAAGCTAAACCACCCATTGTTGGGAGCTCAACAACGAAACACTCTTGATGTAACAATTCTCACTATCCATGTAATGTTATTTTAATATTATTGCTTCTTTTTTGAGTTTATTTGTCTTGTTTATTGTTTGATCACTCTTGCACATGTATATTATAGGGTTTACTCATTGGAAAAATGTTTTCACCCTAAGAACTTGAAAAAACATCTAGGTAATTTATGTCTAGGGATAGAATGGTATTATTTAACCTTAATTATGCATTCATATTCTTAAATCAAATTATTTGATGTAGCTCTTAAGGGATTAAGAGTTAAATTAGGTAATTTAGGCTCTTTCACATGAGAGATGATAGTTAGGGTAGGTTAGCGGATGAAGGTAATACTTGGAATAATGTTAAATGGTGAAAAATTTCAAACATTACATCAAGAATAGTTTTGGTAGGTCGAGCCCTAACACGTCACCTAATTCTGCATCAACCGATAATTCACCCCTCCGAGTGTTTGTGTTCTATCTCTTTAATTTAATTATCTTTTTATTTATATTGAATTTTACGTTTTTCGCATCATCACTAGGCAAATATCGAATTTAGTCAGTTATCCACTAAAATTAGAAATATACAAATTTCAAGTTCAGTCAAAGTCCATGTGGATTCAACACTCGGATTTTTCGTTTTAATATTACTTGAATGAATTAGTGCACTTTCCAAAGAGTTAACAAGCCCCAAAGATTACTTGAATTAATTAGTGCATTTTCCAAAGAGTTAACAAGCCCCAAAGGCAAAGAGAGCTTTTTTCTAAAACTATGAGATTTTAGACAGGTTACAATCTTGTAAGTTTAGGTTTTCACATTATGAATGAGTTGTTACTTAAATAGTTTTGTAGATTTATAGTTTATCATTATGAATAAGTTGTTACCTCATTTCAAAAAGTAGATGTAAAACAAATTTTCAAAATATCCTTTAGAGTATGTTTGGATGGAATATTTTAAAATTTCATGAAATTTAAAATTTAGGAAAATTAAAATACATCAATTATAAATCTTTTATTTTCAAAATTTTGTGTTTGGATAAAGAAATTGAATTTCTTCATTTTTAAAATTTTGAACCTCATTCACGGAAAAAACACTTAAGATGGATGGTGTCTTGAGAGTAGCGGATGTCGGAGTAAGTCGGTGATTGAGACAGAGCAAATAATTGCACATTTAAAGCTTCTAAAAAAGAAGAGAATTTCAATTTATCACCTTTTAGAGGGAAATTCAAATTCCATAATTTTAGTTGTTTAAAATTCTGTTTTAAAATTCCAAAAATTTAAATTCCTCATATAAAAATATCCAAACAGTGAATTTTAAATTGAAGAATTTCAAATCTCCTAATAAATTACTTTCCTCAATTAAAATTTTCTATCCAAACACACTCTTATTACTTTTTAGTTTCAAGGTATTTTTAATTTCTTTTAAAAGAGCTAAAGAGGTGATAATTTTTGTAATGACTCAGTCTGGTTGCCAAACCCAACCCAATTAAAGTTGGGTCGGGTTGCAAAAAAATAAAAGATAAACTCAACACAACCTAACCCAATTATATTTAAGTGTGTTGGGTTGAAAAATAAACTAAACTTGATCCAACCCGAGCCACTTACACTCCTACCATATGTTGTTGATCTTGGAATACTTGGAAAGGGATTGGGTGGTCAATATTCAACATGTTCCTATGGATTCAAATGTAGTTACTCACTCTTTAGCAAATCTAGGGGGTCATTATTTTGTTTCTTTATGAATTTAGGATGATCCATCCCCACATCTCTATTTGAGGGATAGTCCAATATAGTTTCATTTTATTTCTTTCCAATGAAGTAAAAAAAAAATATAAAAGAGATGTTAAATATTTTATATATTTAAATTAACACATGAAAAATAGAAAATAACTAAAGAACAATTTTTTAATATTTTTTGTTCTATTAACCCTCTTTGAGTAATAGCATGAAAAAGTATTGAATATTTTTTTAAAATATTAAATATATTTATATTTTACCTTTTGATATTTTCTATATAAAAATTGTAGAGAATTAATAGGAGAATATTGTAAAAGGATAAATAGTATTCATAAATGAATAAATCCTATCAAGAATTGTAAAAATAATTAAACACGTCTTTTAATTATGAATTAAGTTTAACAACTTGTATCATTAAATAAATTGAAATTAACTCATAACTTTGCTAGCTTTTTTACCAGGGGTTAGATTAAATAGCTTATTTTATTATTAACACTTAAAATTATAATATAAAGTTAATTTATATTGAACCCACTCAATGAAACTAAACTAATTGCTTCAACCAAAATGATCGTCTTTTGAATTATATCACAATATTAGCATTTTTTTTAGTTGATAAAATCAATTTGTCTTCAAGAGATTTGGTTATATTTACAATATGTATATCTATAGGATAATAAACCAATTCCAGCCCTCCTTTATTCAACTGATCTCATAAGAAATGAATTAGGATTTCTATTTGTTTGCTTCTACCATGATTGTTGGATTTTTGTAAGATTGATGGTTGATTTGTTATCAACAACATATGACTTTTCACTTCAATTAAAATCTCTTTAAAAAATAACTCTAAAGGCAACATAGGAACTTGCAACATGCTCAACTTCACATGTGGACAATCTTATCATAGGTTGTTTTTTTGAGCACCAAGAGATTGGTGCATTTGGAAACTTAAAGACATTGTCTTTTGTGCATTTGAAAACTCACATTTTCAAAATTTAGCAATTTTGGTTTACTAATAGTATACCATCAATTTTTTAATACAAATTGTTGGCATGACACACCAATGATGACATAACATTGATATGCTAACATGACAAATAACGTGGCAGTCCAACACACATATGCTAACATGGCACTAGAAAAACACTAATATGCAATATTAGCACATCATGATACAAATTTACTTATGGATTGTCTTGAAAATAGGTAAATGATAGAAAGAGAAACTTGACCTTAACTACAACCTTCTAGTTGAAACCAAAGTTATAAAGGAAACTATGACCCTAATCGTGACCTGCCAGTAGAACTAATACTATAAAGTTTTTAACCCAACATCAAAGGAAAAGATCTCACAAAAGAGAAACAATAAATTTTTATTAATCTACAAATTCTTGTTTGGTAGCATACAAGGGGTTCCTATTTATTGGTTAAATTAAGCAACCCTTGAAGTACAAGTAGTGAATTCCCGCTAAGCATTAATTGTCCAATAACAATCATTTTTGATTAAGTATTTCCTTCCCATTAGGCATACACTTTCCCCTAACATTACAATGGTTCACTAAATCCTACTAACCAACATAATGGTTTAGGAAGCCTAAAACACTAAATTTTGACTTAGGGAATGTGAAAAGACAATTGAACTTATTCCCCAAAAAACAAGTATGAAAATTACATGAAAAATATGGAAATGGACTTAACTAACTACTTAAACCAAAAGCTAAGTGATTAGCTCAGATAAATTCTAGCACACAGATGCATTTGGCAAATTTTGCTCTCCAAATTATTATCTTCAAGTTTGCTAAATAATCTTCAAGTTGTAGATATAAGGTAATTCTTGGATTGGACTTTAATTTAGCTAACCCTTCATTAGCTTGCACCTTCACGATTAAGCTTTGAAAAACCTTTTTGTTTCTTTTAGCATATGTTTTCATTAACAAGTCCTCTATTTAATGTAAAGAATATTTGAAATAACTGAACTTTGTCAGGTTCATATCACATTAGTAGTGTCATGTCAACATATGTGTTGAATTGTCATGTCAACATATGTGTTGAATTGTCACGTCAGCATGTCAATGCCATGTCATCACTAGCATGTCTTGTCAACGTTTTTGTTAAAAAAATTCACAACGTACTAATAGTAAACCAAAATTGCTAAATTTTGAAAACATGATGAGACCAAATGTGATTTTTTTATGCAACAAAATTATACAATTGTGAAACAAATGCACCAAATATAAATTTATGTCAAATCAATAGTATTAATTTTGTTAGCCTCTACAACCTCCCAAGGAATTTCCATCGAAGTTTATTGGTTTAGGATAATAATAAATATGTAGGGCACTAGGGGTTGAAATAAAATCCAGAAGAAACAAAAGTAATCTTTTAATAATGCAACATCCAACAGTAAAAAAAAAATGAACAAACTATGACCTTAACTAATATTCATGAAAGCTATGAAGTAAATAGGACATATAAAAACAAAGGTTTATGTCATGTTGACTTTGACTTTTCATTTGAGAAGGGATGACCAATTGAAAACTTATTTAAGTAATGTCAACATAGTCACTAAAGTTTAAAATATAATGTTTGAATTTTTTAAGATTTTTAGCATGTGTAAAATAATCTTTCATGAAAATTCCTATTAAAATTTGATAAATTTAGTCACATGATTGACACTTGACTAATGTGTTTCTAAAATTACTTTGAAGTAATTAATATTTTTTTAAAATATTTCATTCCTTAACATTATAAAGGTGTGCGATATATTTTATCTATTTTTTTTGTTAGAAAATACTATCAAATTAATATTATCTCTATGCCTCTTTTGATTATCTTGATCACCTAACATATTGGCAAAAAAAATAATGGATAAAAGACCTCTTCAAAGTACACTCGTGTTTGTCACCATTATTGTCTTTTACCACTCAACTTCCTTTATAGGTTATTGAGTCAAAATATATTTGTCTTAAGATGAATTAGGAATCTTAATTATTTTGATCAGATTAAAAAATATAAATTTTAAGTTGCATTTTATATGCTATCAGAACATGTTTGACGAAGTTTGCGACTAATGTTTCAGACGATAGCAAGATGAAATCATGATTTGATACGATATTAAAGATGATATTTAAGACTTCATTTAATACTTTGTGTTTGAGATCTATTTAGCAGAGACATTCTCCTAGGATATGACAAATCCTATGAAGAATAAATGAAGTCATGCTTTGAAATTCCTCAATCGCCATCAAAAGAAGAGTTATGTTGCACATACCTACTTTGACGAAAAAGGAAATGATTTCCTACTGTATTGTTCAACACATCAATGACAGAGAGTGGTTTCTCAGCATGAACTTACATGCATTTAATGCTCCAATGACCAAATTCTTTAGATGCAAGCTTAAGAAAGGAAATATGTTTGTTTAGAGATAGCGGATACTTGATTGAAGAAGACATATATATACCAGAAGCTTTGAAGACATGAAGTATGAATTAAAGTGCTTGTCATTCAAATTCTTTTTGTAAAAAACTCTGTGTTAAATTCTTGTAAAGTCCAAAAAAGCTCCCAAAACATTTTGTTCATCTTGATAGAGAAGACTAAGTGCTGAAATTGTTTATCCTTTTGTTAGATGATAAAGTGTTAGTCATTGTGCAATCAAATCACAAATCTTCTAATTTGTGTTAGAGTCAATAGTTGCTCGGTAGGACACATAATATTGGTTGTAACAAGCTTGGTGTAGAGCTTAAGTTAAAGAGCCAGAAGTGACAATAATAAATAATTGTAACTTGTTAGAGTTAGTGGAACTTGGTGGTTTGCCAGAAAACTAGATTTCTTATGTTTTATTTTCTCTTATGTTATTTGAACTGATTTAGGGTTTGAATTTGATATTTGCTTTTAAAAAACTTTGTTTGTTTTACAAATATTTGAAACTATTGTCTGATTTGTCCTGGGAAAATATGATATCTATTTTCTTAAGTTTTACTTTATCAGACAATATCTTTGTTGTATTCGAAAAGGTTTTAATTTTAGTAAAAATCATAATTCTACCCCCTCTTTTTTTGATATTTACCTTTACATAGGTTCTTGAAAGTATATAACCAAACTCGATCAAAGGTTATCATAAGTGTCAATAGTTATTTTGTTGAGGAGCAAACTTGGAGTAAGAAAAAATAAAGTAAAAGTGACATGGCCTAATTTTTGTAATCTAAGGTTTAAAATACATGAACCCACAATTAATTGAATTATACTCCCCCATCAAAGTTAAGAATTAATCATTTTTGGTGATCCACTTGTGACTTGAGCTTTTGAGTATAAGAAATAAGAAAGTGTTGAAGACGTCACAAAATGTTCAATAAAGAACCAAAGAGAAAATCTCAATATTTTTGAATTTTAGAAAACTCATTCAATCTTTATTCCTTGAGTAAAATAAGTTTTTCATAGATATAGAGTAAGTGATGACCTAGGTAATTCACTAAACATCATAAAAAACCTATGCAACAACACCTTAATAGACCTATGTAGCAAAACATTGAGCACAACCTACATTAACAAGCTTGTTTAACCTCTGTAAAACTGAATACATTTACTAACCCTAATGCTTCGTTTGGTGGTAATGATTTAGAGAGAGTGGACGACAACAAAATTGTGTATGGAGATTTGGTAGCACTAATTCCTAATGGAGTTAATTTTATTGTCCATGAATCCCACAATTTCATCTTTGTATGAGGAAGGTGTTACTTAAATTTGTGCCCTTAGGATGGTATAAAGAGCATTTCAACTCATGTGTAACTTTTTGCCCGGTAAAAAGGGCATCTTTGACCAAATAACCTTATCTTTTTATTTTTACTATATTTCTCACTTATTTCTCTTATACCAAACAATTCAACATTATACTTTATTTCCACTTTACTTTTCTTTTCTCTAATTATCCTTTTTGTATTTTCATCCACTCTATTTTTCTTCTCACAATCAAACAAGACATAAGATCAAAAGACACTTAACTAAACACCTATAAAAATTGATTAGGTTGGATTTAGGTTCACAAAATTGGTCCTATAAAAATTTTGGCAAAGTATGGACATAGTTAAAGGTGTCTTATGAACACCCCTATCAAACATCATACTTGAGCTTAAATATACCATTATTTCATGTATAGTTAATGACTCATACTTCTTAATTTGAGTGGTTTTGTACAACCTCATATTGAGCCTAATTTAGTAAAAATGTGATTAAGCTCAAATTCATATTGGAGGAAATTATGTTTGACCCAAATGGTTTGCTCAAGGTTATCTTTAGCTTTGAACCTTTTATCACATGCTACTGTAATTGGTCAAATTGGTATTTGCAAAGGATAATTTGAATCAACTTGTTTTAACCCTTGATTCACATCACATATATATGACTTTAATAATGAATTTTACTTTGCTTACTCTAATTAGAATTTAATAGAATCATATTAATAGTGTAAAGATTTTTTTTATAATATCTACGAATAATGAATTATCATATATGACAATAATATTAACTTTTATAATAATTATTTTAAAAATCATATTTAAAATAATCACTAATTGATTTACAATATTAAAAGTTTTACACTTCTTACTGATATATTAAAATTAAACACATCTTATCACATATTTTCTTTCTCTAATCACTTTTTTTTTTTTACTTTTTATTTTATCTTTTAACTCATGCACGAGTAACCCTAAATTCAAGTAAAAGGTGCATTCTTTTTTATCAACAAACTTGAAATAGCTAGTATTATGAATATTTGTTTACTCTTTTTTCATTTCATTTTTTCTCTTTTTTATTACATTACTCATCATATTTATCACTTTTTTATTATCTACTATTTCTTTCTTTTCTATCTCTATATGCCGTCTCTTTCCACTCTAATCCAACCCAAGATGGAGTGAATGTTTCATCATGACTTGTATTTTTTTATTCTTCATTGGTAACCTTCCTTTTAAAAGTAAGATTTAAAAAAAAAATAATTTACCACCTTCTAATATGATTAATTCTTCTGCTAAACCCAACTCAAATTATTTCATGACTTGTATTTATATACATACACATCTAACTTTATCACACGTTCTTAAAAAAACAGAAGGAAAAAAAAAACCGTCACATGTTTCTAAAAATACTTTTTTTTTCTCTCCATAATCAATACTTTAATGCATTGTTTCTATAATCATTTCGCAATGAGGTACACCATGATGAGACATTTATGAAAACGGAATTTGACCTCTTCGCTTTCAGGCAATGTAAAAAGCACCATTAATATCAGTCAGGAACAGGAAGGTCAGGTGTAAGGTCTCGCTATCACTTTTCGGCAGAGAATGTGACACCAGGTCCAAAGGGAAGAACGTGAATCCCTTTTAACCAAAAACATATCTATTGCGTTAACGGGCGTTATTTAAAATTATTTTTTTGGATGAAATTAGTTTTATAAAATTAATTTTAAAATGATATGATTTATGTTTATATTTTTATTATAAAATTAAGATAAAAGTAAAATTTATTATAAAATTTTGGATGAAATAAAGAATATATAAAAAATTATTTTAACTTAAAATCAAATAAATAAAAATATATTCAAAGTTAATTATAAATTTAACATTAATTTTTCAAAATTTTCAACATAAAACCAAAACACGCATTTAGAATTATTCGATTTCAAGGCTCTCACACATTCAACTACACAACAAAAGACAGCTAAATATTTCCAACTAGTTAGATTTTTTTTTTCTGAGACAACAATAACTATAACTATAGAGAAGAAAAAAAATGATTTGTCTTGGTCTCGCATTCCTGATTTCATTCTGAGCATAATACAGTATAAAAGGTAAATTGCAGAATAAAACTACAAGAGCAGAAAGTGAAACTTCGCAGTCCCCACGCATGATAGCGCCATGTCAATTACTATCTTTAATGCCGCAAGAATAATGTTAACATCAAACTGACGTAAATACATATATACATTCTAGATGAATAAAATGCCAAGAAGAACCTAGCAATTTGAAATTTCATGGAAACAAAGAGGCCTTCTCTCCAACAAATGAATGCGTTTTCTTTTTCGATCCTTTTGTTAATATGAAATTGGTATTATTGACTACGTTATTTTGCCATTCTGTCAAGTACAATTATGATGTTTGTGAACACAATAATAAAATGAAATCAATAAAATTTTATACGATTTCTAGGTTATGACATCTCTGTAAATTAAGTATTTATTATTTTTCTGATTTTTATGGGAAATTTATTTGATTATTTTTTAGTAAAATCTTTTATTCTACTTATATATTTTTCATTTAAGATCTTAAAATATTTAAATTCAAGTCTAATTTTACTCATAATATCATATTGTTGAAGTAATTTTTATTTATTTGTTTCTTAAACTTATATTTAAATTTATAAAATGTTAGATACGAGTTTTTTTATATAATTTTTTTATAATTTAATGATTATATATTTTTAGTAGTTTTTAACTAAGGTATTTATTTTTAGTACTTAATTAACATTTAATTTCTTTCAAATTACTATTCATATAATAATTAATATTATAGTATGGACTAAATTTAGCATTTCATACCAATGAGGTTTAATATAATGGATAAATAACTAAATTTCTTAAATATATTATCAATAATTTGATTTTTTTAATTGAATATATGAAAAAATAAATTTATTAAAAAAGATAAAACTCATTTCCATAATTTTTAGACCTGTAAAACTAGTTTCATGTCTTGCCGTTATCATTATCCTTTACTTCGAGAAAGAAAAAAAAAAATTCAGCATCTCATGCTTTGTGGAAACCAAATTCGTAAAAGAAATCAATTGAAAGTTGAAACAGCTATTTTGCAGAATTTCTTTGGCATGTGATGGAGAAACAGCTAGAGTGAGAGAGGGTAACAAAAACTAGAGGGTAGAGAAGTTGATTACAAGCAGAGAGTAGAGGGATGCAGAGGAATTGGTTGGTGGCGGATAAGTCACTTTCGGCAGAAGAGAGAGGGACAAGTCCATTGTCCATGGTTATGTCTGCCCCCGAAACCCGAGAGAGTAGCAGTTACTAGTCACTTTCATTTTGGCTCAACTGTGATCATTTATTACACAGAAATGACAGTTAAACTTTTTATGAAAGAAAATCTTATGGAAAGGAGAAGGAGAGAAGAGATACCATACCAAGAAAATAAGAAAATCCTATGTCTAATTTTTAAAAGGCCATGCCCAGTCTCTAGATTTGTTTTCCAAGTTTTTTTTTTTTAATTTTTCCTCCTCAATTAATTCTTTAAATTATCCTATTATTACATTACACTGTGTTTGAAAAGAGGAAAAAAATAGAGAACGAATAAAATAAGAAAAAGATTATCATGATTATCACTAAAGTTAACAAATTTTCTAAAAATCTCTTTTTTAAATAATCTTATTCGAGATATAGTCATATGTTAATTTAAATATTTTTTACTTCAAATATTCAAACTATAATTTAGTGTGAGAGTGTAAATATTTCTTTGGTGGAAAAGAAAGAAATGAAAATAAAAATAAATAAACAAAAATATTTTATTGAAATAAAATAAATAAATAACTAAAAAACAATACAATAAATCTACCATTTTATAAAATATTAATTTGTAATTTATTTTCACTCTTTTTCTCTAATTTCTCACCAGCAAAACAGAGGGTAACTACTTCCACCTGATTTGACTCTTATTTGGGACAGGTCAATGAGTTTTAATGGTATAATAATTAACCACAATACGTCAAAATATACTGCACTACCTATAAAATTTTATATATAGATCTGAACACAGCGGCGTGTTACAGATACAAAGATATGCCAATTATGCTAAAGATAGAGGCCTGACAGTGAGTAAGAGAGAGAAAAACATAATCGTAAAGAATCACTAGCTACTCATGTGAATTGGTATTTTGTTTTGCCCACAAAATAAAAAGAATTGGTATTTTGTAATGCTCTTGTGAAGTTTTTGCGTCTCAACCAATGTCGGTAGTGGGTTTTGGAGACATTCTGCGTTAGGAGGATGCTCTTTTAACAAAGATGAATAAATTCAAATCACTTAGGGCCCATCTTGTTGGACTGGCTTGAAATAAAACTTGTCTCTTTACTCCCAAAAGGGAGTTGCTATTTTCCCTCCCCGTCATTACTTACACACTCTCCTATATTCCGGAAAAGAAGTTCCCAGAAGGAAGTTGCTATTTCCACTTTCTTGATTACTTATACACTCTCCTTTATAATTATTTTTCCCATACCCTGGTACTAAAAAATTAATTTTCCCAAAAGTAATTTTGCACTCCCCTTTCATAATTCTTCATCCTCTTCAAGGTGAAGAAGCAAACATCCCCTACTAGCAAATCAATGTGTTAGAAAATAAAATAAAATAAATGAGAAGAAGATGCAAAACCTCAAACTAAATAAAAGAACAGTAGCAAAACAACATCAATACAATATAATATGACAAAACATGCATTAACAAGACAATATAACAACAATAAGCACAAATGAAAATAATTTTAAAGGAGAAATTTTAAATAGCCTGGATTGAAGTGTGCAAATGCTATCCTTAGAGAGAAAACGATCCTACAACACTGGTAGAAGAATTTGATTACGCTCATCTCCCAAGATATGACAACCCGTTGGTTCCGATAGTATGTAGCGAAAAGATCCCTGAACCTTCTAAACATCAACGCTCTATCTATCAGAAAAAGTATTTTTTTTATAAGAATGAGAAGAAAATAAATTTAGAGAAAAATGCAAAATTATTTTCTACATGTGTCTGTTGGCTAAAGGATATATATATATATATATATATATATATATATATATATATATATATATATATATATATATATATATATATAAAGGCACAAACCCCCTTATGTAGCTGCACAAAAAACTCAAAGTAAAATTATCACACCTAGTGAACTTTGGAAACCAATGTGCAGAAAAAAAGGTAAAAAACAAATTAACCCACTAAAAGCAAAATCCTAAAAGATAGGAATTCTAGTTTTATGTAACAAATTCTAAAACAAATATTTTATTTCATAAAGACAAAATTAATGTAATAATATATTTTTATAAATTT
Source organism: Glycine tomentella (assembly GCA_007407185.1). NCBI lineage: Eukaryota > Viridiplantae > Streptophyta > Magnoliopsida > Fabales > Fabaceae > Glycine > Glycine tomentella. The sequence continues at coordinate 17,399 of PYAF01000665.1, read as the reverse complement.
TAAATTATAAAACAAATATTTACTAACATTCCCCCACATAATTTTAAATTTTAAAACGTTTTTAAAAATACAATTTGTATAGAAACATAAAAGAAAGAGCATGTGATATTGTATTTTAGTATAAGGAACCTTCCGGACTTGAGCTTTATACCTAGTGTTTATAAACTTCCACCCTAGAAAAATGTAGAGACTTAATTGTCTTGAACTACACATTCTTTAATTGGGCTTTAGTACACAACCCCTACAATATTGGTGTTCATTTAGGTTCTAATCAATGGTTGTGCGTTACACGACCTTGCACATGTATCTTGTTTTGTAAGTGTCACTTAGTGATTAGACGTACGTTTTTTTTTTTTTTTTAAAAATACCTTACGACATCGGTTCCTGGAACCGATGTAGTAAGGTTGTTACGAAAAAAAATAGATATTAAGAAATTGGTTTCCCAGGAACCGATTTCTTAACGCGAAAACGAAAAAAAAAAAAAAAAAAAAGAGAGGTGAGAAATCAGTGGGGGGAACGGTTTCTCAACTATGAATAGTGATTTGTATCATGGATGTAAATAATTGTTTGTTTGTATAACTTGGATAAATATTTATTTTATTTGTATTATTTGGGTAAAAAATCGCAACTTGTGCCATTTGATATAATTTCCATTATATGCTGATAATAAAAAAAAAGCATAAGCATAATGTTCCTACTGTGGCAATGACAACACAGTCACAAGGTGATTACGATTATTCCCTAGAGAGGAGAAAGTAGCACTAGTTTTAAATCCCAACAATTTCCACCAACTTCCTACCTCTATTCACACATGACCCAAACTGCAACTCACATTCAAACCCTAACACCCTTATTTCTCGCACAATCTTCCTAAATCAAGCCCAATTTCCCCCCAAACCCAGACTTCAAAGACACGCATTTTCATTGACTCTTTCTTTTGCTACACCCGATCGAAACTAATGTATTGTCGTATCTTGGGAGAGGAGCGCAATTAGATTCTCCTAGGTAGGTATTATGCGTATCTATGTGAGTTATATTTGAATGTTGATGTTTATTGAGAATTAATTCTTCTTAATGTGTTATTAAGCCACATGGATTCACAAATAGGTATCATGTACCTTTAATACACACACACACACACACACACACACACACACACACACACACACACATATATATATATATATTCCTCTATGATGTACAATTATTGTTTATTAAGCAGGATTGGCAAAGAATTTGAATATAAATGCATTGAGAGTTTACTTGAGACTTATGACTCCTCCATTTACGACTACATACATGAGTTATAATTGATATTGATATGGATTAATGTTTGACTAATGTGATGTTACATTTTTAGTCTATCACTACTACTATTTGTCTTTTATAAGTTATAGTATATATGTGTAGTACCAAAGTTTTTTTTTTTTGCCTGTGTTTCTATTATTAATATGGTGTTCCAATATTTGAATATTTGTATCGTGGATGTAAATAATTGTTAGTTTGTATAATTTGGATAAATATTTATTATATTGGTATTATTTGGGTAAAAAATACAACTTGTGACATTTAATATAATTTCTATTATTTTCGGATAATAAAAAAAGCATAAGCATGAGTTGCTTGCTATGACAATGACAACATAGCCACAAGGTGATTACATTTATTACCTAGAGGGGAGAAAGTAGCACTAATTTTAAATCCCAACAATTTCCACCAACTTCCTACCTCTATTCATACATGACCCAAACCGCAACTCACATTCAAACCCTAACACCCTTATTTCTTGCACACTCTTCCTAAATCAAGCCCAATTTCCTCCAACTTCCTACCTCTATTCACACATGACCCAAACCGCGACTCACATTCAACAAACAATTTTTTTGTACCCGTTAAACTCCATTCATGGGATCACCAATCACACAAAGACGAGTGTCCATTGTTGTGACTAAATAATGAGCTTTAGTCCCATTTCCCTTGACAACTCAAGTACTTGTTGGCACGTCAACCCTTTTGTAAGAAGATTCGCAATATTGTTTTATGACCATAAGTTTTAGGATCATCTTTAAGTAGAAAAGAACAAAATTCAAAACCAAAATCCTTAGCTTTTTTATTTTTACTTTTTGGATCTTTTACTTCTCCTTTGCAAGACACCCCCACACTTTAAGATATTTTAGATACACTTCAATTTACGAACACAAGACTAAGATGAACTCATCTATCCCAAATTGTAAATTCAAACATAGTAAGATGGATATTGAATTTAGTTCCCCATATATAATAATTGCATAACATAACATAAGAACAATTAAAAACATTGAAAGAGTGGCATCGATCATAGGATACCGCCAAAATTATCTATAAGAAATAAAAACATTCAACATATCATGTGTGATTACACGTGCATAATCACACTTAAAATATTTTTACTTTTGATACTTCAATCAAGAGCAATTAAAATTATAGGCATAGTACTATGTAACGTCCAATGAAAAGAAATTCATGAAATATTGGAACACCATATTAATAATAGAAACACAGTGAAGAAAAAAACTTTGATACTACACAGATATACTATAACATATAAAAGACAAATATTAGCACCAATAGACTAACAATGTAACATTACTTTATTCAAACATTAATCCACATCCATATCAATTATAACCTAAGTATGTAGCCACAAATACAGGAGTCATAAGTCTCAAGTAAACTCTCAATGCATTTATATTCAAATTCTTTGCCAATCCTACTTAATAAACAATAATTGTACATCATAGAGGAATCTCTCTCTCTCTCTCTCTCTATATATATATATTATAATTTTAAAGGTACATGGTACCTATTTGTGAACCCATGTGGCTTAGTAACACATTAAGAAGAATTAATTTTTTTCAATTTCAAATAAACTATTGTCATGACTTTTATTTTAAAAATAAACTAACCCAAGAGATTATGATGATGTTGTTGTGTATAAGTAAACAATTCCACCATCTATAACTCATACTCAATAAAAAACAACATTCAAATATAACTCAACATAGATACTCAAAATACCTTCCAATGTTTAAACAAATATAGTATGTGAATTTTTATTATATATATTATTTTTAAGGAAATGTTTTTACTAACAAGTAAATCCATGGTAGACATATTATTGATAGAAAGGAATAACATAAAATTTTCTCTCTAAGATTGTTACAAAATAAAATTAAATAAATGAAATAAATGAGAAGAAGATGCAAAGCCTCAAACTAAATAAAAAAGAACAACAATAGCAATACAACTTTAGAATTGAGAGAACATGGATTAACAATGCAGTATAACATACAATAAGCACAAATGAAAATAATTTTAAAAGAGAAGTTTTAAATAGCCTGTTTGAAGCACACAAACGCTATCCTTAGAGAGAAAACGCCCCTATTGCATTACTAGGAGAATCTGATTGCGCTCCTCTCCCAAGATATGACAATCCATTGGTTCCGATCGTTTGCAGTGAAAGAAAAAGTCAATGAAAATATGTGTCTTTGAAGTCAGGATTTGAGGGAAAATTGGGCTTGATTTAGGAAGAGTGTGTGAGAAATAAGGGTGTTATGGTTTGAATGTGAGTTGCGGTTTGGGTCATGTGTTAATAGAGGTAGGAAGTTGGTGGAAATTGTTGGGATTTAAAATTAGTGCTACTTTCTCCTCTTTAGTGAATAACCATAATCACCTTGTGGTTGTGTTGTCATTGCCATATCAGGCACCTCGTGCTTATGCTTTTTTTTTTATTATCAGCAAATAATGGAAATTATATTAAATGGCACAAATTGCGATTTATTACCCAAATAATACAAATAAAATAAATATTTATCCAAATTATACAAACCAACAATTATTTATATCCATTATACAAATCACTATTCAAAGTTGAGAAATCGGTTCCTCCACAGATTTCTTAATGTCTTTTTTTTTTCATAACAACTTTACTACATCAATTTCCCAGGACCCAATGTCGTAAGGTATTTTTTTTTTTAAATGTAGGTCAAATTGTGTTTTTTTTGTAATTGTTTTTTACTTTTTTTTTAATTTAAAAATGAACTGTTTTTTTTTTACTTTTTTGAGTTTTTTTGTTTATTTAATTTTTTATTTAAAAATGAACTATTTTTTTAAAATTATTTAGTTGATTTTTTTGTTTTTTATATTTAAAATTGTTTGTTATTTTGTTTGATTTTTTATTTGAAAATGAATTGTTTTTTTAATTATTTAGTTGATTTTTTTGTTTATTTAAAATTGTTTTTATTTTATTTTTATTTAAAAATGGACTGTTTTTTTTAAATTATTTGGTTGAGTTTTTTTTTGTTTATTTGAAATAGTTTTTTATTTAAAAATGAATGGTTTGTTTTTTTGTTTTATTTGTTTTAATTTTTTAGTTCATGATTATATATATATATATATATTAAATTATTAAAAATAGAATTTATGTAGAATAACATTTAATAAAAATCCATATATTTAAATACTTACTATAAATATAATATAATTAAATATTTATGAAAAATGCATATATTTAAGTGATGTAATTATTTTACCAAAATAAATTAAATAAATGAAACATATTCAGTTTAGGTAGTTTGTATTGATGTAAAACTATGAGTACTTTAATATGAATTAATCTACAATATTGTTTTAAAAAATAATCAATCCTTAAATCAAACCAGACAATTTTATGGATGTGTCATCCCTCTCAATATTTTTTTTTAAATTTCTTAGTAGATAAACGATAATCCATAAAATGAAACAACATTACACCCACGAAATAAAACAACATTACACATAAAAAAAAAACAAATGATAAGCCATTGATGAAACCTAGTTGATGAGATGTACGCACGAAACATAAATTGTTTGACAAGAGGTCAAAGCTCATTCAGAAACACATGCGTCAAATATGAACAACATACATGTATACAATGAAAATTTGTGAATACTGAAATTATTGGTAACCTAAAATGTAAAAACATTACCTTCACAACATTGTGCAGTGTGATATTCAAATAACTTTTGGAGTGAGGAGGAAAGGGACGAAGCACAACAGTCTATAGAGTATACCATTTATTTCAATAAAAAAAAAATTCTATACAACATAGAAAGTAAGAAACGTGTGGTCACATCGTCTCGAAACAAGCAATGTAAGGTAAAACTCGTATGGGAAAAAGCAACGTGTGGTCACATCCTTTTTCTGGCACAAAGCTCTACATCCTGACTGGTGAATAGATACTCATTTTACGTGAATGCGTTGTGGGCCATTGATTGTCGTCGGTGCAATCTCGGCCACTCATTTTCTGGTGTAACACCCCGTAGGCCTCCGACGTGTTATCATTAATAATATCAGATTAGCGTATGAAATAGCAAATATACAGTTCAGCGGAAACACAGGATCGTTTTCTTGATACATTATGTATGGAATCACATAACTGAACCATAAAATCACGCCCCTGCTGATCCAGTTTATCAAAATCAACATAATAAGACAGATAACAGATCT
>PYAF01000664.1:181155-254545 GCA_007407185.1 Glycine tomentella | reverse complement strand
ATATGAAGAAATAACTTATCAAACATTTAACAAATATAAAGCGATTAAATATCAATCAATACTACATAAAATAGGTATTAGAAAAATATCCATACTAACTAGTTAATAATGTAAATTCGAAATACATGATATAATACAGTTATTACAAAAAGTTATTTTGACTACTTTATATGTAAGATAAAAAGTTATTTCGTGATTTGTTGAGTAATAAGAAATTGAGTTTTATATAATGATTAATTTGTATTATCACATACTTTTTTCAAATCAAACATAAAACAAATATTTATTGTCCGTCCAGGATCATAAAATTTAGCAATCTAGATCTATCATTCATATAGAGGGTATTTTTAGTAATTAGATTGTGCTACTTTTTTTTATCAGTGATTAAATTGCTCTACTATGTCAATTAATTACAATTAAAAAAATTTATACGTCGATGAGTGAACTAATTTATTAAAATTATTAGTTGTATTAAAAAATGAATATTTGAATTATCTTCTATTATTTCTTATTAATGAAAAAATTATATATAGCAAACATTCTGTTTTTGAAAAAAAACTTATATAGCAGACATTTGAACTGGTTTTAGATATTTTTTAATAATATAAGAAAATAATATAATTTTTTATACATACACCCTCCTTTTGATTTTATCTGTACGTTAAATTTTTAAAAATATGATTTGTGATAGTTTTAAAACTGTAGTATTTGTTTAAAAAAATACAATATAATTTCTGGTGTCAATACAAGAAAAAAAAATACATACACATACAATCTCTTGTTAATCACTTTAATAATCTATATCACAAAATGATATATAAGCACATAAGCCAAATTTATTCTAAACATGAATTCCATATGCAAATTTTTGTTTTTTTAATCATTCGATTATATATAGAAAGAGTAGTGTGAGATTTAACCTTTTGTGATATTCAAGCTATAACGGATTACCCTGCTAGCATTGTGTTTCCTGGAAAAAGGCTAAGTAGTGAGCTCATGAATGTGCAAATGAATTTTGTATTGACCCTAACATAATAATTAAATCCCCCAGCCTATTCAATCAACCTATTTGCTTCCCTCCTCTCTCTCACTCTCAATTGGAACAACTTTTGACATAAACTAAAATCCTTTGAACATGACAATGTTCCAATGTCTCTTTACTTAATTGTTTTTTTATTCAACCACACAATGGAAGTTAATTTGGGTTGTTTGTTTGAGGACACTGTGAATTGTTGATTTCATGTAAAGAATTACGGATTGCAAAGTTTGGTTAACACCGGTAGCTTTTCTATGCGTGATTTTGATACCTCTGCATGCAATTTGACTCTCTGAAATACAAGCATCATCTAGATTGTGTCCTTTCAATAATTTGGACAAGATGGGAAAAAGGAAACAAGAACGAGGAAGAAAAGAAAAATGCATACTAATTGTATATTACAATGGATAATTTGATTGTAAGTTTGAGGCTGACTTTGGAGTGGTGGGGGCGTGGATATTGTCTGCTTGGTTTTGGAAGGTAATGTCCTGGATGTTGTATGGATGATGGGATATGTATGAAGCATTGGAATTTTCCAATGTGTTTTGCATAGACTGAGCTAAAGTGAATGTATTTTATCATATGTGAGGTGAAGCCAACGTTATAAATGTGTATTTGTAAGAGGGTTGTCGGTGAGTGGGGCAAGGGTGTGTTGTTTTTGTTGAAGGGGGTAGGGGTAGTTTAGTGATATGTTTTGGGAGGTACGAGTGTAACTAGATCTGGGATATTTTCATGTACCTGGTGGTGATAAGTTATTGTATACTTGAGACACCCTTTGTTCCTAGCCTTCTTGAAATAATTTTTACACTGTGAGTGGATTTCTTCTTCTAAAAAAAGATGTGCAAGTAGATATTTATAACGTTTTTTATGATCACTATAATAAAATTTCTGGTTGAGCTTTTGGCTCTCAAAATGGGTCTTCAAGCTTGTTGGAAGAGAAACTTTCACCGAGTCTTATGCTAAAGTGATTACCTTAAAGTTGTGGAAGTCTTACAAGTGCTGGAAGGTTGATAAGATAGACCTCCATAAAAAGAACAATGTTCTCTGGGACATCCATGGCTTACTCCATAAGGATTGGTCATGTTCTCTGGAGTATATATCGTGAGATCGGAGTGTAGTTGTAGACATGCTAGAAGGCTGGGCCTCCCATCGCGCGTCATGGTATTAGGAATGGGACATTCCTCCTTATGATATTTTGGCTTCCCTCGGCCTTGACTTAGTCGATGCTCCTTAGTTGCTATTTTGTTTGTCTTGCTTTTTTTCTTTTTTCCCTTTTATTTTAAAAAGTACAAATAGAGAGTATAATAAGAGGTTAACTAATTTTTTAATCCTTTAAACTTTTTCAGATTTTGAGTTTTGTCCTTATACAAAAGCTTATTTGGTCAAAGTTTCTTAACTTTTTTTTTTTTTTTCATTAAGGTGTTGGTCCTTACTATATATCTATGTCATTAAATGATGATTTGACATTGATTTTATTATTGTACTTTCTATCACTTATTTTTTTTAGCGGTTATAAACAGCTAGAAAATTGGTTGAATGACATTTTAGAAAAGGTATTAAGCAGTTTTTGTGGTTAAAAACCTCCAAAATTTACTTGTCTCTTACAATCTAATACTTTCCAGTTTAGGCAATAGTCCTATTAATCTCAATTGAATCAATCACAAAAAACCCAAAATCATAATGATATAAAAAGAACCATATTAGACAAATCCAAATATAGATTTCAGTTTCTGCGATAAAGAAACCATATTAGACAAATCCATATATGGTGTTTGCAACTAGGGTTGCGTTTGGGAGTTTGGTGTGGGGTTGATAACTTCCTTTTCCAAGTTTTGAAATTGGGTTGTGTTTATGTGAGTTTTTGGTCTTTGGTGTCCTGAATGTCTGTTATCGTTAGGAGTAGGAAAAACATAAGCAAGAAGGAGGCATTGTTGGACCTTGCAACCTTGTACCCCACATCATCGCCTTTTTCGCTTTGCTTTCTCCTCCTTTGTCGATCGGGTTTGTGCCTTTGTGGATCTGGATCTTAAATTTTGAATGGGTTTGAGATCATGAAATTGGGGGCAAATGTCATTGGAGCAAAATGACATGTTAAAGAGAAATAAGGAAAATGGATTCTCATGTTGTGCATGTTAAAGAGAAAAACATTGGTCTAACTGATTCTCTACATTATTGTATTTATATTAAAGTTCGTGCACTCGGAGGTCAGAAAATGAACTCCTATTAAATAATTTAAGTAAAAACATATGACATTTTTAATGGTGACTATGTTAACATTTACAATCCAAAAAAAAAAAAACTGAACATTTAATTATTCAATTTAACGGTGAGAACTAAATCATGTAACACAATAAAAAGATTTTAGAACTTTAGTGGAGTAAGAACAACGATCATTTTTTTTTTGTTATAAAACTTTTGAGTATATCAAATCCTCATTCTATCCCGCCATCAACGACCCTAAATTTTTCGTTAAGGCTTTGAATCTAAAGAGCTACGATGACGCGAGCAAGCGGAAAAGAGCCCTCGATTGGCGAAGATTCCTGAGAACAGTGGGATTTGCTTGAGTCATTCTCTTCCCTTCTCGCTACGTAACGACTAACGACACACTCTACTCTTTCTTAGGGTTTCCTCTCCCGCCAATTTTCCCCTTCCCCAATTCAATTCCAAACCCTAACCTCACTCCACCCTCGCTGGAACCGCACCTTCGATTCGACCTAGGGTTTCACGAACTTCACGATGCCGTCGCTACTCTCCCCGGGCAAAATCCACTGCCTCGAGGTGGAGAATTTCAAGTCCTACAAGGGCTTCCAAGTGATCGGTCCCTTCTACGATTTCACCGCCATCATCGGCCCCAACGGCGCCGGCAAGTCCAATCTCATGGACGCCATCAGCTTCGTCCTCGGCGTCCGCACTGGCCAGCTCCGTGGCGCGCAGCTCAAGGACCTCATCTACGCCTTCGATGACCGCGAGAAGGAGCAGAAAGGCCGCAGAGCTTTCGTCCGCCTCGTCTACCACCTCGCCAACTCCACCGAGATCAAGTTCACCCGCACCATCACCAGCGCCGGCGCCAGCGAGTACCGCATCGACGAATCCCTCGTGAATTGGGAGACCTACAACAACAGACTCAAGTCCCTAGGCATTCTCGTCAAAGCTCGCAATTTCTTGGTCTTTCAGGTTCTGCTTCGTTTCTTTTCCCAATTTTTGTGTAATTAACTTTTATTGAAGCTCTATTGTTTTGCTTCTCCAAAAGCTGACGTGAATATAAGTTTCTATGGAGAAACACTGTTTTATTTTTATGTCCCTGAAAAATGCTAGAGTGGGATAGTTTCTATTGTTACTATACAAAGATAAATTCTCAAAAATAAATAAAAATTACTCTAAAAATCATGACATTCGTAATTCATAATTAACAATAAAATGTCATAATAGTGAGCTTAAGCAAAACATACAACTAAATATCAACAAAGGTCAAATACTAGGTTTCTTAGATAGGAATCATCAATCATCATCTTTAAAATCTAAGCCTTCTTCTTTATCATTTTCACTACTATTATAGCTGTACATTTCGTTTTGGAAATTGAAATCCAAGAATAGCCCCCGAAAAAAGCCCTAATTATCTATTCAAAGGGTTTTTCTGGAAACAACTCATAGAACCACTATACTGTCTGCTACAGCTGCTTTTTGGTCCGCTACAGCTGTTACACTGAAACCCTACACTATGGCGGCCCTTGTAGCCGCCAGGGGCCGCTCTGATCCGGCACTAAAGCAATGCTATTTTAAACTATGAAGTGCAGAACATGACAGACACTGGGGCACAGCTAAAATCTAAAACATAGAACATGGGGACACGGCATATGTGTGTGTGTGTCCATATATATATATATATATATATATATGGAGGGATCCACTTACTTCAAGAGTAGAGTTACTTTTCATCCCCATCATTTATTTTCTTGAGATTTAATGGTTAAGATTAGTTACTTATTACAACTACTAGATCTTGAGAAAATGAATGGTGAGGATGAGGAGTAACTCTAAAAGAGTTACTCTTGGAGTAAGTGGATCCCCTCCCATCTATATATATATATATATATATATATATGATCAACATGACAAAAATGTAAATTGATAATCAAGATTTATATAAGACGAACAAAGGGTGTACCAAAAACACACGAAAGGAGAGGAAAGTCAGCAAACTAGAAAAGAAAAACAAGATGAAGTGACGAACAGAGGGACCATGAACGTGAAGTCAGCCAAGCAAGATGACCAGACTCCAACGAGGCAGTGACGAGTGGAAAATAACCAGTGACACTGGCGTACTCGAGAATGTGAATGGATGATGTCATACAAAAGGGGAAAACCACAAATGTGAATAGAAGAGAAGGCAGAATGTTACGTGAAAGAGGTTATCAAAATAGGCTAATTTTAAAAAGATTTTTTATAATCTAATCTTTTAGGTTGATTTTTAAAAATTTTGATAAAAAAAAATCAGAGAAGTGTCCATAGAAGTGTCTGATGCGTGTCCAACTGTTTGGAGAAGTGTCTGCGGTGTGTCCAAGCCCCCCAAAAAAATTTTAAAAATTGGACACCGCAAAAATGTGTCTGACACGGTGTCGGAAACGTGTCCGTCACATGTACACGCATTCATCGGAAGTGTCTGTGCTTCCTAGATTTTAAACTCTGAACTGAAGTTTATTCAAACATGGCTTATATCTGTTACAGGTCTCAATTGACAATGCTAAATTGTGCAGGGTGATGTGGAGTCTATTGCATCGAAGAATCCCAAAGAGCTCACTGCACTGGTGGAGCAGATATCCGGCTCTGACGAGTGCAAGAGGGATTATGAGCAGTTTGAGGAGGAAAAAGGTGCTGCTGAGGAAAAATCAGCCCTTGTTTATCAGAAAAAGAAGACAGTGGTTATGGAGAGAAAGCAGAAGAAAGAACAGAAGGAAGAAGCAGAGAAGCATCTCCGCCTGCAACATGAACTGGTAATTGGATCTGTTTTAAAATTTATGTTTGTTTATGTGTGTTGTGTATGTGTGTATGTGTAGGTTGCCTGTTGTTCCAATTGGCCTATTTTAGTTTGATGTAGTTTCATTTGCTTGGTTTAGCCTTAAGATTATGTTTTATTGTACTTTCTTCTGCCACATGGCTAATTGGACCATGGCAGGATGGTACTTCTATTAACTATAACAAGTAAAAAAAGTAAGAGTTTCACTTTCAGTTTTCTATCACCCTTCTTACATCAACACTTCCACGCCTTCAATGCTTTTCTGAGTTCTTCCCACCTCCATTGCTCCATTGGCTGGGTTTGATACTTGATAGAGATAGTTGATTGAAAGTGGAACTTTCTCTGGAAGATCCAAAGGCTACCGACGACAAATTATAGGTTCCGCTTTGAGTGACCTTTACGTGTCTCCTGTTTCTGTTTTCCCTTTCACTGAAATTGCTTAAGCTGCACGTAAGTGTATAGTTTCTACTTTCTTTGATAAATAATCTTTGTACCTGAGTTTTCTACAACCCCTGCAGTGGTTGGAATTGGTCGCTAACTATATCACTACAGTATGTTTGATCAAGTAATATAGATATATTTTTTACTTTCAACTGAATAAAAGATATGATTACATTCCTGGACAACATTTCTACCTCATTTTTAACTAGGAGTCATGTGTGCAACTACCAACAATTCATGCATTTTCTCTATCAGTCATCAGACTTATTGTGGCAGGTGAAGTTTTCAAGTATCTCTTTGTTTATTCTCTTGCAGAAATCTATGAAGGGAGAACATTTCTTGTGGAAGTTGTTTAATATACACAACGATTATGGTGAAACAATTAAGGATCTTGAAGATGAGGAAAAAAGCCGTGAAGGTGTTGTTAAAGAACTAGAATACTTCGAAAGTGAAGCTAGTAAAAAGAAAAAAGAGCAGGCCAAATATCTGAAAGAGATTGCACTACGTGAAAAGAGAATTGCTGAGAAAGGCAACAAGCTTGACAAGAGTGTAAGTGTTTTTTCTACATTTGGGGTGGGGGGACTATAAGTTAAGATAATTGTCATCATACTATTATCAACTCCAGCCATTGAACTTTTTACATAGGTTGATTCTATGTTTTACTCTTTGAACTTTGTTGCTTTTTGGTCATATTTGTTTTGAAGAAAACTGGGTTGAAAATTGCAATTTTAAGATTTGGAAAATGGTTTTGTTAATCTGGGAATGGCGTGGGCAGTAAGGATGGAAACTCCTTTAGACACAAAGTTCTTTTAGGTGTTCCTGTAATCCTATTGTTCATTGTATTTGCTATGCTCTTAAATACACTGAATAGTTTTTGGGATTGTTTCTCTGGTTTTCCTCCCTCCTGGCAGCAACCTGAGCTTCTGAAGTTAAAGGAGGAAATGACTCGTATAACTTCAAAAATTAAAAAAGGGAAGAAAGAGCTTGATAAAAAAAAGGTTGAACGGATGAAGCATGATGCTGATATAGCATTACTGCAGAATGACATCCAGGATCTTACAACAAAAATGGCAGACCTTCAGGAAAAGGGACGAGATGTTGATGACGAGCTTGATTTGCAAGGCAATGACTTGGAAGAATATTTTCGCATGTGAGTCTTTATTTGCTGTAGCTGTTTGCCCACTGCTGCCTTTCTCTCTCTCTCTCTCTCTCTATCTCTCTCTCTCTCTCTATATATATATTTTTTTTCTTCCTTTTTTTGGAAACAGAATACTTGCATTGTGCTCAGAGAAAACTTTAATGCTATCAAGTTTTAGCTTGCACTTAAAATCATGTCTGCCACATATACCGTGTACTCATGTTATTTGATTATGCCGGTCTGTTGAGATAATTTGTGAGCTAGATTGTTAGGGATACAAGTTAAAACTATTTTGTTAATTCTGTATATTATTTTCTGTTACTTGAAGGAAAATCCTTAATTTTATGTTGGTTAAAATTGTGCATTAGTTGGATAGTGTAGAAATGAAAAGGAAAAGGTAAACAAGTGTCATTAGCCAGAAGTTGGAACATGTATTTATGGTGATGATTTTGACTAATATCAGCCAAAATGGTGTAGATGGTTTTGCTTGTATATGTTATTTCATTCAATGACCAATTGCTTCTCATTAGCAGGTTTGGTCATGTGTTATCAATTGGAACTTCCTGATAAGAAACAGATATTTTTCACATAATTTGTTCTGAATTTCATCAATTCTGCCTTCTGGTAGCCAAATTTTTCTCTCTGAGCAGTTAAAAATTTATTTGTTAGTACTTAGTAGTTATCACTTATCATGCATGTTAAGTTTTCATTTGTTATTACATTTTTCTGTTTTGGAACTTGTAATAACGATTTTGCAACGTTGCATTACAGCAAAGAGGAAGCTGGAATGAAAACTGCAAAGCTTAGAGAGGAAAAGGAGCTTCTAGATAGGAAACTAAATGCTGATAGTGAAGCTCAAAAGAACTTGGAAGAAAATCTTCAACAGTTAAGAAACAGGGAGTCTGAACTGAATTCACAGGAAGAACAGATGCGAGCAAGGCTTGAAAAAATTCTTGATAATTCTGCAAAAAATAAAGTTGGCCTTGAAAACTTGAAAAAAGAATTACGTGTGATGCAGGACAAACATCGTGATTCCAAGTAAATTAACATGTTATTCAACGCTTTTTTTTTTTTTTTTCTGAAAATTGTTAATGCTTCCCACCACGCTAAAATACTTTACTGATGATATTTTTGTAATGGTGTGTGCTACTTTTGATCTGCAGGAAAAAATATGAAAATTTGAAGTTAAAAATTGGTGAATTAGAAAATCAACTACGTGAATTGAAGGCTGATAGATATGAAAATGAGAGAGATGTTAGGTTGTCTCAGGCTGTCGAGACTCTGAAACGCCTGTTTCAAGGAGTTCATGGTCACATGACTGATCTTTGTAGGCCAACACAGAAGAAGTATAACCTAGCCGTTACTGTTGCTATGGGTAAATTTATGGATGCAGTCGTAGTTGATAATGAAAAGACTGGGAAGGAATGCATCAAGGTCCTAATAAGTTTTCCTAATATTCTGTTTTTTTTTTTGCCATTTTGCTTTATCCTTTTGATTTTATGATTACCAAGTCATCTTTTAGAACTCAGATTCTATTTATTGTTGCTGGGTTTTTGTTGCTTCTGATTTGAATACCCTTTTTTGTCTCTAGTATTGGTGATTACACAGCATGAATAAGTAAAAAAAAGAAGCCAAAGCAGCATTAATTGATTTGGTGATGTATATGCATAGGAGCACTCCTTGAGCTCTGAAAAAAATACAAAAATAAAAAAATTATTATGGACTTCCAAAATAGCAAAAAGTCATGTACTACATAAACCTTGTTAACTGAGGCTCAAACATTAAGCTTGTTTGGTGCCTTCAAACTGGTGGACCTTCATTTTGTTGTCTTTTCATCCTTGATGACTAGAACTCACTTGCTGCATCTGTCATTCCAGTGTAATTTATGTTATGTTTGACACTGCTCTTTGGTTGCACCGACCAGATTGCTATAAATATAATTGCTTGATAGCTAGAATTTGGTGTTAAAATTGCAACTTTGCCTGTTTGAATATTGAAGCTCTATCATTGGTTCATTTTGTTATATGTATTGATATTGATTGGAATATTGATTTCTTTGCTTTTCAGTATTTAAAAGATCAGAGGCTTCCTCCCCAGACATTTATTCCTCTGGAATCAGTTCGGGTGAAGCCAATAATGGAAAGATTGCGCACATTAGGGGGTACAGCAAAACTGATTTTTGACGTGATTCAATATCCTTTTTTCTCCAGTGGCTACTTTGAAGAATTTGGTTCTGATCGTGTTTGCAAATTTGTTATTTAAATTTGTTCTAATGAAACTGAAGTTTTCTTGAAATTTACCTTCTGTAGATAGCTTGTACATCATGACTTTATTGTTTTGAGTTTTGACTAATTCAAAAAATTAGCAATGTTTGATGTTAACCACATTGCTTGAAAATTTCTGAATTTGGGAAGGCACAAAGGAGTTATAAAATATTTTTGGTTTACATGCTTCCTGCTTTGAGATCAATGGCATTGTGTGACCCATGTAGTTGACCTCACTCAGTGGAATAAGGTTGTTGTATGCTTCATACCGCGTTTGAACTGTATGATCAAAATCCTAAAGGAATGTGCAATCTCCTTAGATAACAAAATCATGCAAATGTCTGTTCCTGTGGGTGGAGTAACCATGTCTGTCATTGTGATGCATTGAGCTGCTGTCATCTTAAAATCATCAGAGTTTGCTGGCCACTTGGTTTTGGTAGTTTTTAACAGTTTTCTATTGTTACATTGTCCTCAACCCTCTTGTTGAGTATTGCTTTATGCTTTAGCTTCTGTTGTCGGTGCTGTTTCCTGTAGCTCACTAAAATCAAATCCTCTCCCTAATAAGATATATAGTTTAATTTTTTTTTTTATTTTTTCAGATTTGCAGATTTTTTTCAGTAGTTTTCTCTCATGTCTCATCAAAATGCTATTTGACATGCTGTTGAATTAATGAATTCCTATAGGGACAGATGCATTCTTGGATTATAATTAGTTGGTCTATTAAGCATTGAGCATAAATCATTCTTGTATTTTCTCTTCTTTCCTTCTCATGAATACCCCATCATAAAGTTTAATTTCATGCTTTTTTGTCAAACCACTTAATTATACACCTCTAAGCTGAAGTGCTTTAAGCTTTTCTACTTAACTAGTGCAAGTTTGATCCCTCCTTGGAGAAGGCAATTCTCTTTGCTGTTGGGAATACTCTTGTTTGTGATGATCTTGAGGAGGCCAAAATTTTAAGCTGGAGCGGTGAGAGGTTTAAAGGTAACAAGACCTTTTTTCTTTCTATTATCTACAGGTTCTTTACCTTCTTACTGACATGCCATTCGAGCTTAATGATAGTACTTGGATGTTGTTCCATTTTGATCCCCATGTATTTTCCCCTCTGGTTTCTCATTCTCCTTACTTTTTTGGCACCCAGTTTATAACTTTTACTTGATTCTATGGTCTTTGCACTTTGTGTTTCTTTGTTGTTTTGTAATTTTGTTTCTTATCTAACAAACCTTTTGGCTTCTGGAGAATCCTATTGTGTACTTATTATGCTTGTGATGCATTCCTGCTGCATTTAATACAATCATGCTTGTTAGATTGCAAATTAGTGAACATTATTCTATGTAATTTGATTTGCTTAGTTGTAACCGTGGACGGAATTCTGTTGACAAAATCTGGCACAATGACTGGGGGCACTAGTGGTGGAATGGAAGCAAGGTCAAAACAGTGGGATGACAAGAAAATTGAAGGTTTTTATCATTTTTTTTAAAATTTAATTCAAAGCTTTTGCTCTTGCAATAATCATGTTGTTTTTCAGGACTTAATAAAAAGAAAGAGCAGTATGAATCAGAATTGGAAGAGCTAGGATCAATAAGAGATATGCACCTTAAAGAGTCTGAAGCATCTGGAAAAATTAGTGGGCTTGAGAAGAAAATTCAATATGCTGAGATTGAAAAGGTACAATCAAACTTGGAAACTGCAAGTCTTTTAATTTCTAACTAGGATACAATAAATGTCCAAGTAAAGCAGGGTTTATTGGATTTTTGACATAGTTTATATGTTGTGGATGCAAAGCTCCACCCAAACTCTAGTAGCACAAACTTCATCCAATTGTTTCATAAGTTTTTAGATTTGAAATTTTATAATCATAGGCATTAAAATATCAGCATTAATTAGCAGGAAGTAACAAGGGGATGAGGCTGTAGTTGTTTGTAGGCATTAGAAATCTAACTGGTCATATTCTGTCCTTGCAAAAATAGTTAAAATTGCACTTTTTGTTGTTTATTTTTTGAAAACATGCACCAATCAAAGGAAAGTTAACATTAATTAAGGATTGCATGTTTGAAGTTGTGTCTTTTGTTCCATATGGAATATTTCAAGTATTTTATTTCTATGCTTTTAATTTTGCCAGCGAAGCATTGAAGATAAACTTTCAAATTTGAGCCAAGAAAAAAAGACCATCAAAGAAAGAATTGAATGCATCAGTCCAGAACTGCAGAAGGTGGCATTTACATTTCCTTAGTTCATTCTTAGCAATATTCTTCTATATCTAACTGGTTACTTGGTGTTTATGCTCTGCAGTTAAATGATGCTGTTAACAAGAGCAACGCAGATGTACGTAAGCTTGAGAAGAGGATAAATGAAATTACTGACAGGATATACAGAGACTTCAGCAAGTCAGTTGGGGTTGCAAACATCCGTGAGTATGAAGAAAATCGACTCAAGGCTGCTCAAAGTATAGCAGAGGAGAGGCTGAACCTGAGTAGCCAACTCTCAAAATTAAAATATCAGTGTGTTTCTTCTTCTCTTTTACTTTAATTACACCTTGTTATTTGTTAACTTGACGTACATAACTTTACATGTGTGAATGCATTTATGAGCTTGCAAACAAGTAATATGTATATGCTTTGCTATAAGTGTTTTTAAATACCAACAACTATTACTGTAGGACATTATCAAACTGCCATCAAGTTGGAGGAAAAAAAGATTGTTGGAAATGAAAGAGGAAAGAAAAAAACTACAATTGTTGAAGTTCTACCAATTCTAGGATGCTAAGCTATCTTTCTTTTTTTCCTCTAAAAACAACTAATTACTATATTATCTTGGGGATAGAAATACTAGTTGGAGGATTATATATTGAAGACTAGGTCTGTATATTTGTTTCACTGTTTATGGGGTGGTCAGCAGATGTCTATCTAATACCTATTACCTATTTTGTTGTTAAGATCTATTTCACATTAGTAATTTTATATTCATAACTCTTGCTGGTTTGTCCATGTGGATCAAATCATTGATTCTGTGGTGGAGAAGCCAAGAGCCAATTCTGATGTCCTGCATCAAAATTAGTTCTTCAACTGAAGCTTTTTGTTTAGTGATATGGAATATGGTCCTTGTTGCATATAGTGTTCTCACTTACCCAAAGTTTCTTGTACTGCATCTCCTTTTATGTTCAGAAGGTTTTCAATTACCTAAGAGAATTGATAAAGAGGAAAAAAAAAGAGAAGATACTTGGAGCTCAACTTTCAGTTTTATTTGCCATCTAGCTAGTCACTCTTGAATTGATTTGTTTGTATTTTTGGAAAATATTTTACAGGTTGGAGTATGAGCAAAATCGGGATATGAGTTCACGAATTCAAGAATTGGAAGCTTCTCTTGGTGCTTTAGAGAAAGATTTAAAACGTATACATGACAGAGAGGCTGCAGCGAAGTTAGCAGCTGAGAATGCTACGGAAGAGATTAATCAACTTAAGGAAGAAGCTAAAGGTATATTTGGTACAACCTGTGTTTGCTGTATGATACTGATAGAATACCATGTGACATAGTTGTTTTTCTTTGGATTTGCTATCTTTTTATTCCCCTTGTGGATTTGGGGTGTTATTGGGGTGAAAGCTTGGTTATCTGGGTAGTCCTTTGCTGTTTGTAATTTGAAATTGATGGGAACACAGATCAACTATTACTTCAATTTTCTTCCATGGGAATCTTTTTCTTTCTCTGTTTTTTTTTCCTCTTGTAGAGTGGAAATCAAAGTCAGAAGATTGTGAAAAGGAAATCCTAGAGTGGAAGAAGAAAGCTTCTGCAGCCACAACAAACATATCCAAACTTAATCGTCTGATACACTCTAAGGTTAGATGGACACAGTTCTTCTCTCTTGTGTAACTTACACTGCATAATATAGATAACCAACATCTTTATTGTCTTTACAGGAGGCACAGATTGATCAGTTGAATGTGCAAAAGCAGGAAATATTAGAAAAGTGTGAACTAGAACAGATTAGCCTCCCGATCATACTGGATCCTATGGATACTGATAGCTCAGTACCAGGTCCATCTTTTGACTTTGATCAACTAAATAGGGCACTGAAAAATAGGAGACACTCAGACAGGGATAAAATTGAGGTAGAGTTTAAGCAAAAAATGGATGCCTTGATATCTGAGATTGAAAGAACAGCACCAAATTTGAAGGCATTGGACCAATATGAAGCTCTGCTGGAAAAAGAAAGAGCTGTAACTGAAGAGTTTGAAGCTGTCAGGAAAGAGGAGAGGGAAAAAACACAGAGATTCAATGAGGTTAAGCAGAGAAGGTATAAGTTATTTTTGTTTCATTTGTCATTACTTGTATTATTTATAACATTAATACCTAGCCAATAGTTTATACTGTGCATGATTTAGGTGGTCACATTTAGAAGTCTTAAAATTACATCAGAAAACATGCAAAGAAAAAATGAAATGACTAGTTGTTTGTATAAGTGAGGAGTGATTTTTAATGTCCTGTTTGGTAGAGGATAAAAATAGGGTGGATCAAAATAAAAGGATGAATGAAAATAAGTGAGAAATAAAGTGAAAATTAAAGGTGTTTGGTTGGAAGAGAAATAGAGAAGAGATGAGGAGAGAGATGGAGAGATGAGTGGAAATAAGTTAGAACTATTATAGTGGGTCCCACCAGTTTTAATATTAATTTTCCTCTAAGTCTCACATACCAAACACCAACTTATTTCCTTCTACTCAATTATTTCCTTCCTTCGTACCAAATAAGGCATAACAGATGATGCTATACTAAATTGTGTGATTTATCAAATTTGAGTAAATGCTGTAACGTGCTACTCCACATGCATATTTGTGTGCTTTATTCTTTTCCTTTTCAATTATTTTCATTCTAGAAAGTAGATAATATCTTGCTTTAGGGTCTGCCTCACAAGTCACAATCTACTATGGTACTATATAGCATTTTGGGGGTGGTCACCCATTCACTGTCTTCCACCTTTTGCTATTTTGGCATCACATAATAGAATTCAGAATAACCTTTATGATCCCTCAGAACTGTGATACTAACATCATTTAAGATCCAATGTTAATTGTGATGGTAACTTCACATAAAATCCACCAAATATGATCTTATGTTAAAAGATTCCCCCTAGAAGGTCAATCAGCTCCTGGTCAACTTGATTATTTGATAATTTCACTGAAGGGGTTGGGGATAAGTTTCTGCTGAACATGTGTGCCCTACATTTTCCCTTACGAATCTTTCTAATTCTGAAAACTATAACCTTT
Source organism: Glycine tomentella (assembly GCA_007407185.1). Lineage (NCBI taxonomy): Eukaryota > Viridiplantae > Streptophyta > Magnoliopsida > Fabales > Fabaceae > Glycine > Glycine tomentella. The sequence goes on along the minus strand of PYAF01000664.1, from coordinate 239,394 downwards.
TGTTATCCCTCCCACACACCAAAAAAAAAAAAAAAAAAAGTTGACATGCTTTCCTTATTTGACTTCTTTGTGTATCTTTGATTTCTAGTTACTTAGAGTTTATATTGAGATACATGGGACTTTTCTTTGCCGTCTGTTTTGGACCTTGTTTTGAAAAGATACTTGTTGTATCTTATCTGTCTTCTGATGAAGCCCAAGTTTGTGTTGGATGCAGGTACCACTTGTTCATGGATGCTTTCACCCATATATCTGGTAATATAGATAAAATTTACAAACAACTTACAAAGAGCAACACACATCCACTGGGTGGAACAGCATACCTAAACTTGGAAAATGACGATGATCCATTTCTACATGGCATGAAATACACTGCTATGCCCCCAACAAAGCGCTTCCGTGATATGGAGCAGCTATCTGGTGGGGAAAAGACAGTTGCTGCACTTGCATTGCTATTCTCCATCCATAGGTAGGAGTTGTTTGTACTACTACTTGGATTAGAACAAGAATATTTTATAACTACTCTGAATTTGTGTTTTAATAAAAAAAAAATTGATCTAAGCAATATACTGACACATCAACATAAGCCTAAAACTATTTTGCTGATATCTTATCTTCATGTTCCATTAATATGGTTCCCTACGCGTTTCAGTTATAAGCCTTCACCGTTTTTTATATTGGACGAAGTTGATGCTGCGTTGGACAACTTGAATGTTGCCAAGGTTGCTGGCTTTATTCGTTCAAAATCTTGTGAAGGAGTAAGGATTAGTCAGGATGCTGATGGTGGAAATGGTTTCCAGAGTATTGTGATATCACTGAAAGACACCTTTTATGACAAAGCCGAAGCATTAGTTGGGGTTTACAGAGACTCTGAAAGAGGGTAAATTTCTTGAGATATCATTAATTGATTTAAATAGTCATTATGTTGATAGCATAAGTCCAATGTATTGACCCATGATTTTCGTCTTTTGCAGCTGTTCGAGAACTCTCACATTTGATTTGACTAAATACCGAGAGTTCTAAAATTCATCCATAGGGTACAGTTCATTAGCCGCCTGCTATGTACAGAGCATTCAGAGCTTGGTTGCATTTTTATTTCTTGTTTGGAGGTGGCCAAACTTATGTGTGTATCTCTTCTTTTCACCCCTCTTCAATTTCTTTTTTTTTGATACCGGTTGGGTTCTTTTTTAAAATTATTGTAAATAGAATTTCCTCACATTCTATGTAGAATACAGTAGCTAGATGTCCAAACTTTCGTTCTTGAATTATATTTTATTCATCGAACTTTTTCCTCTGCCTTGACTATTACTTCATATATGTGATGTGTAGTCCTAAAACTCAAATAGGCATAAGAATTGAAGCATCTTTATGAACTAAATGAAAGAGGCCAAGCTTGTTAAGTAATTTGCAAAGAAACAATTGTTGAAATGTCAACCTAAAGTAGTAGCCTTGTTTATGACTTGAACGAACTCTTTGCTTATTATGTTTTATTTTTGAAATAATTATTTTCAGAAAATAATAATTGTCTGCAAATGAGTTGAAAGTTATAATATTTGACAATATGATATTAACTAATTAAACTCATGCTGTTGGTCAAGTGGATACTCATCCATTGATTAAATTTTTTGCTTTCGTCACTTTAGTTGAAGAGAACTATAATTTTAGAAAACTCTATCATCCAATTTTTATATTTTGTTTTTCAAGCAGATTCTATAGTTTAACATTTCTTTTATTTCTGATTTATATATATATATTTTTTTAACATCTGGTACGTGCATACCGTGCTGGTTAAAATTAGGAAGGTCAATGCCTGATATGGTGCACGGTTAAAACCATCATATTCATTTTTTATGCCTAAATTCTATTATTTATTTATTTTTTAATTCATAAAAATACATTATTTTACTTAATTATAGTAACATAGACACTTATAACAGGTATATGTATTTTGATTAAATTAATCAATTAAAACATGAAATCTTTAATAGACCTTTATTTTATAATTATGGCAGTATTTTATTATCACGTTTTTAATATCACATTTTAATAATAACACTATTCTAATTCAATTTTCGAATTTCAAATTTTAAGAAATCGCATAAGATTTATATTAGTTTCGTGACATAAAAATATTATAGGATGATAATCTCGCATTATTATCTTTGAAAATTTAAATAAGTTAGTATATGAAAAAAAATCTATGTATAATTAAAGTAATTATTATATTCATAGTAGTTATAGTAATTATGGAAATTATGCTTGGTATAATTTTTTGATTAAAAAACTCAAACTAATAATACAAGTATTTATTTTTCAAATTAATTTGTAGTACTAATATATATTCTAATTTTTTTCGGTGAATAGTATATATTCTAATTCTAATACATAAAATTAAGGAAACTATGATCAATGCGATTTTTTATTCGAACATTCAAACTAATCTACAATCAATTTATAAATAAAGATAATTATAATAATTTAGGTGATTACAACTTGTATGTATTTAGATTTTCATGATTACAAATACAAATGACATGTTGCTGCGAGTGCAAAATTACATATTAGTATTATGTTTTGATGATAATTTATCTGTATAATAACTTATCTTTTGTAAACTAAACTATCATGTCATTTTTTCCTATGATCATGAAACTAAACTAATCATTATGGAATTTTATACCCAAAAATTCAATATGATACTTAACATGTTCTTTCTTTTTATTCCTCATTGTATCTATCATTTTATTCAAATAAAAATCATTTGATTTCAACATGAGGAGAATGATAACAATTTGTCTTTTAGGTGCCGTTAAATTTCAATCAAGTACTATACATGATTAGGGGTAGAAATGGCTCACCATAGTACCATGCAACTTAAATAAGAAGCTTTTTTTTCATTCTTTGTATATATGTTTGGTCTATCTGCCAACAACATCATTAAGCAAGTTGCATGTGTTTTCTGCTGCGATACGTGTTTTGTATTCATCATCATTTTTTTGCTTGGATATGAATATATGTAGAAAGGATGGATAATATAGTGTTTTAGATATAAGATGATTTTTTGTACTAGGACATTACAAATAACTCCTTTCTTGGTTTTGTAACTGTCTCTTTCTTGTGTACTCTACTTGGTACCTTCCATATCTTATGAAAAATATCATTTCCTTTTCTTTGTTGGTTGATCATAATTAATAACTAATCTTCATAAAAATTAGTTACGATTTTTTAATATGTAATAACTTGGTTTCTCCTCTTGCATACAATTTATTCTGCTGCTACAAAACAAATCTTTTAAACTCAATTTATCCTACTGTTACTAAACCTTATTAAATAACCATCTCATTGTTAAATGTTTAAAAAATTTCTTTCACTGTTTTGACTTTTGTAAACAATACATTATCTAATAATAATCAACTTACCAAATTCAGTATTATATATATAATATAAAATTGTTTATTTTCTTTTACAACATGTTTAACCAACTGTCTTACCCATGCTTAGGCACGAATATTGTCTTACTCATGCGTAGGCACGAATGCGTACTAGTAATAAAAAAAAGTGTTGTTAAGTAGGCTATTTTTAACAATGTATATATTCTATTTTAAATTTAAGGTAGTTATGACTAATATGTGTTAATTGAGGTAATTAAGATTATTTTAAAGTAAACTAATTAAATTAATTGTTATTTTAATTTAATTAGTATAATTATAATCAATATATGTTCTTCTTCTTTCGTCCGATCATCCTTGCACGCATCATGCTTCTATGTCTATTGTTGGTTTTTCAGTAAAGGCTTGCCATTAAAAGACGTAATAAGGAAGAAATTATGGGTAAGTTCATGTTTCTTTTTCTTTTTCTTTTTATTTTTCATCTCATTATTTTTTGTTACATATTTCTATTTGTTTCTTTTCTTTTTGTTTTCATTTGACCACTCCTTACATACCCCATTATTTAACTTTTTATTTCTTTCACTTTTTAGTGTTTTTTCAGAAGATTTTGAGTGTTTGATAAAGTTGAAATGTCGAAGACAAATAACTTTATGGGTAAATCCATAATTAAGAAAATTACAATATATTTACACTAAAATAATTTAAAAAATACCTTAAATAGAAAACTTTATATTAAGATTTCAACATGTGTGTGCAATTATATAAAAGGTCGCTCCCTGTATTTTTTTTCTTCTTCTGAGGCAGGTTTTAAGATTTGCAGAGAAGAAATCAAAGATGGTTGTTGTGATTACAACGAGGTTGGTCCGTGTGCCTCTTGCCATGCCAACTTGGTTTAAATCATTCAAAAAGCATTATTTTCCAATGAATAAGAAACCAAGCCATTTGTGATCTATATTTGGCGCCACTCACCTAAACAAACTAACGGTTGAGAATTCTCAATTTGAGGGAAAGTGATCCCTCATCATTCAACATTATTGAGTTGTCACAAATTAACAAGGCCTTCTCATGCATATGCACTGCATCCATGCATGTAATGTAATGTAAATGTAAATGCCACCTTTTCTCTCTTCCTTCTCCACCCCTTCCCTCTGCCAAATGCTCTAATCTAGGAGGAGGAGGAGGAGAAGAAGAATTAATTGCAACATACTTGTTGCAACCATGAACAACACCAATGAATGTTGTTGCAATGATGAAAATGGGAAAATCGTTGTTGGGGTGCCCTTAGTTTTCAATTTCTTTGATAAGAACACCAACAATATTGAGAAGAGTCTCAAGGTCCAATTAGAGAAGAAGAACCAATTAGAAGATCATGCTTGTGACCAAGAAGATGATGATAATGATCTTGAGGCCACATCTTTGGGAGACGCGGCCCCGAGTCCTGCTGAGATCAAGCTCAAGACGGAGAAGTCATTGATCGAGTTTCGTCGCAAGGTTGAGGATGCCATTCTTGGGAACTATCTGTTAGGAGAACAAGATCATGAGAAACTTTCGCCACAAGAAATAGCAGTGGCAAGGGAACAGATTAGAGAGATTACTCTCTGGGGCGTTCCTTTGTTGCCAAGCAAGGCTCATGAGGGGACTGATGTTGTTTTGAGGAAATTCTTGAAGGCCAAGGATTTCAAGGTGAGTGAGGCATTTGACATGCTGCAGAAGACACTCGTGTGGCGGCGCGAGAACAACGTTGATGGGATCACGGATGAGGATTTGGGTTCTGAGTTTGGAAATAATAATGCAGGATTCTTGTGCAGTAAGGATAGGGAAGGTCGTCCTGTGTGTTATCATGTTTGTGGGATTTTCAAAGACAGGCGTGTCTATAAGAAGACCTTTGGATCAGATATCAAATGTGACAAGTATTTGAGGTGGAGAATTCAATTGATTGAAAAGGCTGTGAAGAAGCTTTGCTTTAGGGAAGGAGGAGTGAACTCTGTACTTCAGGTTTTTGATTTGAGGAACACACCAATGCAAGGAACCAAGGAGCTCAACTCACTCAGTAGCAGGGCTCTAATTTTGTTTCAGAATTACTACCCTGAGATTATTCACAAAAATGTTAGTTTATAAATGTATAATAGAGCATATTGGCTATTATGTCTTCAATCTAAATTGAAACTGCAGAATGCTGATTGATTTTTCTTTCCCCCAATTTTTTATTTAATTTTGCAGATTATAGTATATGCTCCATTTTGGTTCTACACTTCTCAAGTGCTATTCTCAAGGTTCATGAACCAAAGAAATAAAAAGAAGTTCATCTTAGCTAGGCCACAGAAGGTCACACAGACACTTCTGAAGTAAGTGTTTAGTGTTCCGTTCTCTATCTTGTCTAATTCAACCACCGTTAATTAACATTGTCATTTGTGAAGGTTTATAGCCCCAGAACACCTTCCAACTGAATATGGTGGTGTAAGGAGGAACAATGATGAAGATTTCTCACCTTCTGATAAGGTTTCAGAGCTTAAAATCAAAGGAAGTACGGTTTCGAAAGTTGAATTTCCGGTCCAAGAGGTATATACATGATTTTTTTTTTTTTCAAATTGAATGCACTTGTGCACATGCACGTAAAAGTATTATTATTATGAGAAAAATGGTTATACACTTGATATTTTTAAAAGTTTTACACAATCATCTAATCACAATCTATCATATAGAATAAGTTTTGTTGATTTTTATCATAAAATAATTAAAACGGTAATTTGTAATTGAACGACGATGTAAAACTCTTTTAAACTATTTTACAATGTCAATACATACACATTAAACTCTATTATTATTTACCATGTTGGACTAATTTGCTTATTTATTGTAATTTGATTTTGGAATGTGTCTAGCTTGGAGTGACAATAATGTGGGATGTAACTGTGGTGGGATGGGATGTGTCCTACAAGGAAGAGTTCATTCCAGATGATGAAGGCTCATACAGTGTATTATTGCAAAACCAAAGCGTAGATGGTAGCAGCATTAGAAACTCCTTTTACATCAGTGAATCTGGGAAGATAGTGATAACAGTTGAAAATGGAACCTACAAGAAGAAGAAAATGTTTTATAGATCTACAACTAGAATCACTGTTCCAATGTTCTTAGCAATTTGATTTGAAGATATTGTACATTCACATTCAGTTATACCAACATGAAATTGCTGGCAGAATACACCCCTTTTATCACAGCTAAAGATTCAAAAAGTTTTAGTTCACGGCTACTAGGATTGATTCTTTGCAAATCCATATGTTTCTAATGTTTTTTTTAACATTTGGAACACAAAGCCATGAATTAATGGAATAGAAGTTTTTCATGTTACATACTTTACATTACAGCTAGTTGCCTATTTCAACAAGTGAGTTTGATTTATTTGAAGTCTTATAATCTTCTTATTGAGATTAATTTCATTGTCAATGTAAAAATTGTCACACTGTTAATAAAAAAAATGATAAATATGAATATCTATTATACATATATAAAATCAAACTGCTAGCATAATCATAGAATTAGACATTATATATTGTTGACATTTGGATAAAGAGAGGGGCAAAATGGTTGTTTAATATTTATTTTGTTTTTTCCCATTTTATACTATAAAAAAATACCACGGTAGATAGATTCTGTAATTTTTTTTTTACCGCTTCTCATTGGAAAGAAAGCCTTTGATATAACAGAGCATTGGATAAAAAAAAATAAGCAAAAAAATGACCATAAGCTATCAAAAAAAGAAGATATTTGGAACAAATTTAAAGGGTAACAGAAAAGCATGGAAGCATAGAGTGCAGCCAAGCATACACCCATTTTCGGAAACCACTTGGGAAAAAACATCATGGATCAAGAATATGTGGAGAGTCATTAAAGTGAAAGATGAATAAAGGTAGACATTTGGGAACTGAAAAAAAAAAAAAAAACCAGGACAGTGTATAAGCATATATATATTAAATAGCAAGGAATTTGGATATATAATATATTTAAAAAATTAGAGTTCATATGGTTTGTCTTCAACCACAATGCCACACACTTGGATATTAGCTTATAAACTAGATTTATTTTATTTCTTAGTCATAGAAGAATTTAGAAAACTTATCTATCCAAACATGTAATTTGTTTTAATGTCATCCAAATATATTACTATTTCCATTTATCATTGAAAATTGTGGTCTACTATAATCTTATAATACCATAGAACAACATGTGTTTTCTTTACACGATGAAGAGAAGAAAAAAAAAAGGAGAAACAAATAAAAAAATGATTGAGAGAGAAAAATGATAAAATAAGATAGACTTCATTGCACAAGTAATGATATTTGCTAAATAAATTGGTGATTGAATATTTTTAATATATATTGATGATGATAATATTGAAGAAGTTGGGAACAAGAATATTCAACAAAAATTATATGACCTAAGCACATTACTCAAATAAAAACACAAACAACCATTTAAATAATTCAGTAAAGACCAAACATACTATTACTCAATTATTCTTTGAATTTTATAATTTAGACACATACATGCACAAACACACTCAAAACATACAAATACATTAACATCAACATTTCTTGCAAAATTATTCTAAAAGTTACTTGATACATCAGGAAACATACATTCAATGCAAAAGAAATATAGTTCATAGAAACAAAGATAGATAGTATATTTATCAAACACATCATATAGCAAATGATCACATTACTTTGTTTCTAACTAACTTATAACAAGTTCAAGACTCATGTACAAGCATGACATCATTTTTGTTTTTCTTCCTTCAATCTTTACATTTCCCATACATGCATATCATAACAATCATGTGATATGAACTTTCAGACAAATGTTATATAAAATATTTAGTGTCATTTCTCATCATTTAATTAAAAAGTATTATATAATTTTTCTACGTTGATATATTTTATTTTGGTTTAAATGAATTGTTCATATTTATCTAATCACTTTAAATATATATTTTTATCTTTTGTAGTACTTTCTTAATAATTTTGTGATTTTCACATTTCATCTTATACTTTTGCTAATTTTTATTTTGTTATTTCCACATTTTTTATGAATTTATCATATACATGACTGTGTTTTTTCCTACTCTATATTACATTAAATTCATTTTGTTAGCTACCAAATCATTTTATTCCTGTTATATATGTAATTTATCCTTGTTAATTTCTTAATGCCATGTTAACTCTTAGTGTGATGTTTATATTCCATAGTAGTATTGATGCTACGGTATCCGAATAAAGTGTTTTGACTTTCATTGAACTTTATTTTTACCTAACTTTGTTCTATTCATTTGTTTGATAGAAATGGCAAGGAGTCCATATTTTATTAAGAACATTGATAACATGAAGGAGACACTTAAACTTGCTGTCAGGATTATCGATCTTTGGTTTGTCAAAACTAAAGACAAAGTTGAACAGACTGAGATGATTATAATGGATAAGAATGTTGGTATACTAATTTCACTGTCATTTCTTATCTAATCTAATGTTTAACATCAATATACATTTTCTTACTTGGTTCTTCTGTTTTCATATGCTGATAAAATACATGTCATTGTGAAGAAGGAACAATTAAACACATGGAAGCTTATACTTAAGGAGAATCAAACTTATATGATGCATAACTTTAAAATTGTTCCTAATGAAGGACAATACAAAGTTTGTCTTTACCCTTATAAATTAATTTTCACAATCGTCAACACTATTATTTAGCAAGAAATTGATGATATTCCTTCCAAGTCTTATGAATTTGTTAAGTATGGTGATATTATTGTTGGAAGTTATCAACGCGATCTCTTAGTTGGTAATCCTTTTTTTTTTACTTTACCCCATTTTTGTGTGCTTCCATTTAGTTGTAAATTACATTTCCCCCTTTGAATCTTCTAAAAGTGTGCCTATTAGTTGATTTTTGTTTTTTAAACATTATGAATAATTGATTTTTTTGGGATTGATTTTCTTGAGTAGATGTTATTGGTGTTTTGCATGAGATAACTTTCCACCAAATAAATAGTAACCCAAAAAGGATATCTTTCAACACGAAAGATCAAAGGTAATTGAACTATATTTGTGTTGCTTCTATCTTTAGTTTAACTCAATTAAGTATTCTATAATTAGTTATGTTTATTATTTATGTGTACTATTTGAGATGACTACTATTTACCGCTACTGAGTTATCTTAAGGAAACAAGTGGTTTGATTACTGTTATAGTTTTGCTAACACATGCTAAAATCAAAGACTTTCAAGGTTAATTTTTTAAATCTTAATCTCTTCCTAATTTCCTTTAATGTTATTATCAGATTACTTAGGTACCCTTTCTAACTATTATTGTAGGAATTTACCCAACATCAATAAACAACCCATGACAAGGTTCAAAGTTTTTTTATTAATGATTCACTACCTAGAATAAAGTCATTTAGAGAAAGGTTTAGTATAGTAATTTTATTTTAGATAGATTGTCTTGATGGGAAAATTAATAGTCTTCACATATTAATTAAAAGCTAATTATTGTTGGATTATAGATGTGGTGTTAGATTACCTATCGGTGTTTTAGCTCTAAACTTTTCAACAAAGGATCAAAGTCTTTCCCAATCTTCCGGATCATCTTAGTACTCAGATAAAGACAAATTCTTCTATAAAGCTGAAATCAAGAGTCTAGCTCAAGTCAATGAGGCCAGAACTGTGCGTAGTCCTTTGTGCTTCTCTTTTTTAAATAAATATGCTTATTAGATTAGGACATTCCATTCAATATTTGTTTGGGTTGATCCATTAGTTTTATTTTTCTCAAAATTGTAGGATATCATATGCGTCACTATTGGAACAATTGGGAAAATAAGTGTAGACAATCGGGAGTGGTGTTACCCAGCTTGCAATAGGTGTAACAAAACTACTCCAATCCTTGATGGCCCATTTACATGTTTGTATGGAAAATACAATGACAAAAGTCTTTTAAGGTAATTTTCTACTTACACTTGTCCATGTATTAATTTTCTTAACTTTTTTTCCATTATCATTTTCCTCTTGTATTTGTTTTCCCTCTAATACATTTTGCTAATTTAAGATTTCTCCCCTATTCTATGCAATGGATAGGTATAGGCTGGAAGTCATAGTATATCATAACAAACATAAATCTAATTTTGTTTTATGGGATCAACAATGTTTGCAACTTATAGGGAAGACTGCTCAAGAAATAATTCAAATGATGTTTGATGTAGGTCACTCAACAACATGATTACTTATTAATTCTCACTTTTGATTATGTCATGATTCACTAAATCTTATTTCTTTGAATTTGTGTGCTCGAGAGTGGTGATAAAAATGTTAATATCTTTCCAGACCCACTAGATAATGTCTTGGGTCATAATCTAGCATTCAAGGTTCGGGTATAACCCAAATACAAAAATTCATCTATACAAAAAATATCTAATGACCCCACTTAATGACAGCTATTTTGGATTTCATCTCAAACCAAGAGGTATTTGAACCATTAACTCCTTATACTGTTGTACTTAACCTATTTACTAATATAATGTTTTTTTCCAATCCATAATTACAAGATACATCTAAGTCTCATCCACGACCTTCAAATAAACATGTCAAAAATGATACAGTGAGTTATCATTATTATCTATACTTATTTTTACAATGGAGTATTTATAAATACTTATTTTCATTATTATCCAATAATAACAGTCTGCTGATCATGATCCAAACTATCATCTACACAGTACTCCTCATGTTACTCATGTGAAATGTGGTTCAGAGGAGGACCTGCCAGAAGATTACCTTTCTGAAGAATTGATAACAACTCAACAATCAACTACTAAGTGAAAGAAACAAATCAAGAAGGACTGAACTATTAAATCTATTAGTTTTTGTTTAGTAATATGGTTCTAGGTGTAGTAGTTGTCATGGTTTTCTTTTGCTAACTAAGTGTTGATCCATAACAATGAAACAACCTTCACTCACACCTAATAGACACAACTAATTTAAGCTATTATTATATATAATCTTTTATAGTTTTAAGAAATTACAATATGATATTGAAATTATTCAATCAATACAAAAATCAACATTATAATTAAATTATGTGAGGATAAGAATGTATATCCAATAATTTATTTAATCAATGTTTGTTTTATTGTTAGTGTGATAAGATGCAACATGATACTATGAAATGACCTTAGTGTAGGGAAGGCTACCATGTAGTTGCTGAAACCAGAGATTACTGTGTGAATATTAATAACATTAGTAATTTTGCAAGGTGATGGTTTAATAGTGACACTGAGTTCTATTATCCTATGGAGTATGAATCATGGTAGGATTTCAATTAGGTGTTACAGATTTTAGGAATGACCCTTTATTTTTTATTTTTTCTGGTCTTATGTTGTTAAAGGATCTGGTTTCATATGCATTAAAAAAAATGACTACTGTTATCATATAAATAAATTTTTTTTGCAATAAGAATTCTGTACACAAGATGTTCCACAGAAGCCTATAAGCTTTCAAATGTTATATAACTTTGACAGAGTACATAAGCTTTTATTTACATAATCTTGATACGAGAAAGAGGATAGAGTATGCTCCATGAAATAACATAATTAAATTTTAATTTATAATATAATAATATAATCATTATTTCAAAATAATATATGCAACTACTTTATTACTTCAAAATGAAATAAACCAACACGAATCATATAAGCCCGTGCGTATGCACGGATCTAGACTAGTTATTGTAAAAATCAACAATTGGTTTATGAAAATTTTGATTGGGTGATTATGAAATATTGAGTAATGATACATATACATTACTTCTGTAATATTTACCTCTTGTCCTTTTATTTTAGTTGTAGATAATTTTTGGAACTTGTTTATCTTGAGATAGACAAGAACGTAGTCAAAATGCAGACAATTAGTTGCATCAGCAAAATGGAAAATGCATCAGGGTGCATCAAGTTTTCTGAATAAAAAAAAATGATTAATAATCATATTTAATTCTGGTTGCTGGATTAAGAAATTTTTTGTCAGTGAATCTGCTTATGGAAGTTAATTAAAATTAATATATTCCATTGCAGAACTCGGCAACAAACTCAACCAAAATTTTCTGGAATCAATTTCCAAAACAAAACACCTTCAGCCTACAGCAGTTTTAAAACTCCTTTACCAGGATGCATCATAAAGTATAATCACAAGTAAATCCACAATTAATGCAAGACTGAATGAAATTTATGGGCACACACTCCAAATGGTTAAATTAAATCTTCATTCTTAAATTCTTCCATGCAAATAGGCCAATCACGTTGGGATTCAGTGGTTTCATCCCCACGAAAGAATATAACAGGGGCAAGGTTGTTCCTGCTGCTGGGAGAGAATCCACAGACTCAATGTCTCTGGTTAGTGTTCTTAATATAATTTGAATTTTTTTAAACTCATCATTAAGTTTCATATTGCATGTCAATTATTATTAATATAAATATTACCGTATTTCTTTACTTCTATCAAGATGGAAGTTAAATAGTTTTTTAGAGATGTTTTTATATTATTTTCCTATTATAATTGATGTTTTAATTGAATATATGAACTTTGTATCCTAATGATGGATATAAAGTTAAGATGAACTAGAAAATGTGAATGAAAAAAGTGAAGAATGTGAGGTGTGAAATGAAAATAAGAGGATATGATAAGAAAGGGATAATTGTTGTTGTTGATAGTGCTACAAATAGTTTTTGGATTTGAATTTATGATTAACAAGTCATTAAAATAAAACTTTATTCTTGTGTAAATAACAAAATAAATTTTGTTTTTCAAAAATATAATAATAAAAGACAAAATTATGCATGGCAAATGTACCATCCAAACGAGCCTTTGTTAATATCTGAGCTTATGCATGTGCTTGTTGTTTTGTATAATACTCTACCTTTGAATCGCCTTAATAAGATGTTAGTCTTCAAGTTTTTTCTTTATTCTCTAACCTCTGTTTTTATTTTTTGTGGACAAGTTTTTCTCTAACTTTTAATTGATATTGATATCGATTACTGTATTTATTCTTACTAGGGCATTGTTTGATCTTCATATAAAATTATAAATTTTGTTTGAAATAAACAGTAGATAATTAATTAAAAACTTTGCTTTATATATTTCGAGTACGTACGTACCTCCGGTGTTCTATCGTACGTATTTCAGCAAAACAGTTTTTTCCCTAATGAAATAAGTAATAATTAATAAGCAAAATACACCTACATTAAATTATCTTTCAATTTAATATGCATATTTTATTGAATTTTTTTCATCTGTTTTTAGCTCAATTTAATAATTAAATTCATGAAATAAGTAAAATACTCCCTGATTTACAACATTAAGGCAGTTTTTTCATTGTTATATTTTATTTTTCTTTATTGTTATCATGGGTCACTTAAAAAGAAAGAAATGATTATAATAATATTAAAGAAGTCAAATGATTTATGAAAACCTATTAGCTAAATGATTTATGATCATAAATAATGTTGGAAACTTCATGAATCATGATAATTTCTCTATCCGAACTGCAACTGATTAGTTTGTAACATGGAAAAGTCAAATCCATTTGATTTTTGAGACCCAATAAAAACCCATTCCTTATCTTGTTTATGGATTTGGCTAGCGACACTAATTATTATTTTTGGTTCTTTTATTATATATTTTTAATTATGTAAAATAAAGATATAACTATTTTTTTTAATTTTGATATAATAAATATTATTTTTTAATAAATACTTTATACATTCTTTTCATAAGAGTAAATTAGGAGATTGATTAGCCCCTGTCTTTGTTTATAAGTGTGCTGCCTAGTGTTATCAATTGAACTTCTTAAAGTAGACTAGGTAAATATTTGGATAAACTTTTTTATAATTATTTAGAGTAAAAGAAAATAAATATAGTAAAGTAACTTGAATTTCTCGCATAAGTTAAACTAAATTTTATGTACTCAAGTTTTATAGAATTTCTTTTTATTTAAATCTAAGGTACTTAAGTTAAGTTGACGAAGAAACTTAATACTACATTTTACCTTTTTTTTCCTTGTTTGAATGTTTATAGAAAATTTGTCCAAACAAACCAGAAGAACCTAGTGGCTATTAGGGCTTTGATCAAAATTGAAACTGGAGAATTCGCGCTTTTTGATCAAAATATACAAAAGTCGTATAATTAAACACCACTTCAACCCAAACTATATAAAAAGTTAAATTTGTAAAAGTGGTATACTCAAACACGACATCATTTTTTTTTAGAAAAATGTGTTTTAAAATACAATTTCATGAGCTTATTCTCTTTTTATTCCACTTAAGTATTAATTTATATAAACATAAAATATTTTTAACTCGTACAAAGTTCAATTTTAATCTTTCTAAACGTGTAAAAGTTTTTAACTGTTTAAGTCACTCTAAAATATAAAATTCAATTTTAGTTCCTTTGATGTGTGACACCATTAGGCCACATGAATCATAAATGACATGTGGTGATCGAACTATGGCATATAAATTCATTGACCACATTAGCATTTCACGTAATGTCACTAGTATGAAATTAAGATGAAAACAAGTCTATTTCTCAAAAGAAAAATGAAAAATTTTAGCTTTAAACTTAAAGATCCAAAAGCGAACTTTACTAAAATTTGAGGACTTAAAAAAATATTTAATCTAGTGAAATGTGTGTCTATCTACTATAACATGCATCCTCGTCATGTAATCAATTAGGCCTAAAAATATCGTTTAAGTTTTTTTAAAAAGTTTAACAAGTATTGATATCCTTCATAAGAGGAGGTAATCCTATTTAAATTAAATAAAATTACTATGAAGAATAATTTTTTTAAAAAGTATTTAACATAATTATATATAAAAATTCAATGTATGATTAATTCTAAGTGAATTTTTAAGAAAAAATAAAATTAGTAACGAAGTAATTTATATATAATTTTGAAAATTTATCACTATATTTGTGATCGACTATTAACATTAATTTTTCCTCTTGTATTGAATAAAATAGTTCAGACATGGTCCCACTCTTTAATCAATTATTCTTGCTTCTCTTTCTCTCATTGCTCGCTATACTGTGCATGCTTATCTAATCCTGTAATCCAAACATTACTCAGATAGCTAGATCCACCGATTGATCGTATATACGCATAAAATCGACGCCTCTATATTTTTAAGACTGCAGCCCTAATTCACTATCCGAATAAAATAAACGAGGCACGTGTAAGTTATATCATATAATAGCCATGCATATGCACACAGAAGAGAGGTTACCCTGTATACGTGTACTCACCTTCTCATCCTCTGCGATTTTTTTTAGTGCTCTTCCTAGTTAGCTAGTCATGCATGAAATTAAACTTAGCAAATGTTTCTTCAATTTAAAGAAATAATTATTTATCTGTTTCAATTTTTTAATTTTAAAAACATAATTGTTTCGGGAAGAGAGATATAAAAAAGAAAAGGGAGAAATATTAAAATGTACTAAATAATATGATAAGAAAAGAAAGAAAAATAAAAGAGAAAAATTGTATATAGTTGCAATTATTCATGTAATATGGATTCATCTCTCAACTGAAAATATCCTTAATGCAAAAAAAATCATTATTTGCAAACGTTGAGTCTTGAGTGGGAAAAGAGGAGGCGCCATTACTATATAATATAAGATCTTCTGCGTGTGTGTGTGTATATATATATATATATATATATATATAGTACTTACAAACTGCACAGTAAAACAGTTCAAATTGAGAAGGATTCTCAACACACCATAGTATTTAATATATATCTTTACAGAGACAATTATACTGGAGGAGTAAGGCAAAGATTATATATTGTGGATATATATATATATATTTATTTTTTTTTAATAATTAATGCATCATATGAAAGATCGATGATATATACTATGGTTATAAAAAAAATATTTAACAGTTTTTATAACCTTTTTCTTTTATCTTTAACTGTAATATTATTTATTTTAATTCATATTTTTAATCATCTTATCTCATTTATAAACGAAATTGTATAAAAATATATATGATGAACTGAATAGAATAATATTGATTTGATATTCTCATATTGTATAAGAGGATAGACTTTGAGACGCGGAGAATCTATTGAGGGGGACCATTCAGAGTGCCTCCAATTTTGGTGTTGTTCATTGTACCGTTGCAGATATAAACGAAGCATGCATGCTTATGTATGAGGTGTAACAAAATTGGAAACAATAGCCATGCAAGGTGAAGAATGTCACAAACTTAGCAACCCTTATTTATTGACGTGTCCCTCACTCACTCTCCTCTCGTACCTATAAATCACCACCCCTCATGTTCTTTCCACTTCAACTCCTTCAAACTTAATTATTAACACTTAGTTCAATATGGGGAAGCCCTTCACTCTATCTCTTTCTTCGCTTTGCTTGCTACTCTTGTCGAGTGCATGCTTTGCTATTAGCTCCAGCAAGTTCAACGAGTGCCAACTCAACAACCTCAACGCGTTGGAACCCGACCACCGCGTTGAGTCCGAAGGTGGTTTGATTGAAACATGGAACTCTCAACACCCTGAGCTACAATGCGCAGGTGTCACTGTTTGCAAACGCACCCTCAACCGCAATGGCCTCCACTTGCCATCGTACTCACCTTATCCTCAGATGATCATCTTCGTCCAAGGTAATCATATATATATATATATATATATAAGGAGTGCTTCTAACACATGTATCAGAAAGAGTATTACAGCATTCCATTTCTCACTGTATATTAATCCATTTGTCACCACTTGTACAAATTTCAACATTACATTATCATACATATTTTTACATAATTATCTAATTACAAAAATTATTATTATTATTATATAGAATAACTTTGTTGACAAATTAACTACCTTAAAAGTTTTATAAGTTAATATATCAACTAAGATATCTGATTAAATAATAATGTGTTTGTTTTGTATGGTGATGATTGATGTACAGGGAAGGGAGCAGTTGGACTTGCAATTCCAGGATGTCCTGAGACGTTTGAGGAGCCACAACAACAATCAAGCAGAAGAGGCTCAAAGTCGCAGAAGCAGCAGCCACAGGACAAGCACCAGAAGATTCGTCACTTCAATGAAGGAGACGTATTCGTGATTCCTCCTGGTGTTCCTTACTGGACCTATAACACTGGCGATGAACCAGTTGTTGCCATCAGTCTTCTTGACACCTCCAACTTCAACAACCAGCTTGATCAAACCCCTAGGGTTATTATCAATTCAACTTCATTTACTATTAACAAAAAAATGTTCTCCTCACATGTTAATTTTTTCACTTTCAGGTATTTTATCTTGCTGGGAACCCAGATATAGAGAACCCAGAGACCATGAAACAACAACAACAGCAGAAAGGTCATGGTGGACGCAAGCAGGGGCAACACCAGCAGGAGGAAGAGGAAGAAGGTGGCAGCGTGCTCAGTGGCTTCAGCAAACACTTCTTAGCACAATCCTTCAACACCAACGAGGACATAGCTGAGAAACTTCAGTCTCCAGACGACGAAAGGAAGCAGATCGTGACTGTGGAAGGTGGTCTCAGCGTTATCAGCCCCAAGTGGCAAGAACAACAAGACGAAGATGAAGAAGAAGATGATGAAGATGAACAAACTCCCTCTCGCCCTCCACGCCGAACAAGCCATGGAAAGCATGAAGAGGACGAGGACGAGGACGAAGAAGAAGATCAACCTCGTCCTCATCACCCTTCACAAAGACCAAGCCATGGAAAGCATGGGGATGAAGAGGAAGATGAAGAGGACGAAGATGAAGATCAACCTCGCCCTCATCGCCCTTCACGTCGACCAAGCCATGGAGGACAAGGACATGAGGAAGAAGATGAGCAACATCACAAGAGCTGGAAAAAACCCAGCAGACCTGGACAAGAAGAACCACATGGAAGAGGATGCGAGACAAGAAACGGGATTGAGGAAAATATCTGCACCTTCAAGCTTCACGAGAACATTGCTCGCCCTTCACGCGCTGACTTCTACAACCCTAAAGCTGGTCGCATTAGTACCGTCAACAGCCTCACCCTCCCAGCCCTCCGTCAATTCGGACTCAGTGCCCAATATGTTGTCCTCTACAGGGTATGTAACTGATCACCTCATTCATATTACTAAGTAATCAACATGAAACTAATATACGTACATACTTACACATCTACCATAGTAATGTTTCTCTGGATATTCAATTCTCAATTAGTCTATCTTGAGAAAATTAAGAAATAAAAGAAAGCACTAAAAGAGGGAAAAATCTGTCATAAATCATCTGATATAATAATTAAGACATAAAAATGTCAGTAAGTATGTTGTAGGGTTGGATTCCTTTTAATGTCATTAAAATATCATTTGATATGGGTAATTCTCTAGGGGTAGTTGAACTGTAATGTAGTAAAATTGTGCATTGATTTTTTAAGTGAGTTACTTTAACATGTCAATGAAGACTTATTTGATAATAATTATAGCTATGTGTTGGTTCTACTGCTTTTAATAAAAAAAAATATTGGTGTGTATATATAAATATATAACATATAATAATAATGATGATGATACGTAACACGTTATTATATCCATGCAGAATGGAATTTACTCTCCACATTGGAATCTGAATGCAAACAGTGTGATCTATGTGACTCGAGGACAAGGAAAGGTTAGAGTTGTGAACTGCCAAGGGAATGCAGTGTTCGACGGTGAGCTTAGGAGGGGACAATTGCTGGTGGTGCCACAGAACTTCGTGGTGGCGGAGCAAGCCGGAGAACAAGGATTCGAATACTTAGTATTCAAGACACACCATAACGCGGTCACTAGCTACTTGAAGGATGTGTTTAGGGCAATTCCCTCGGAGGTTCTTGCCCATTCTTACAACCTTAAACAGAGTCAAGTGCCTGAGCTTAAGTATGAAGGAAATTGGGGTCCTTTGGTCAACCCTGTCTCTCAACAACGCTCACCCCGTGTTAAAGTCGCATAAATGACAAACATGATGGTGTGACGATGAGGCCATCTTATGAAATAAAAACAAATAAATAAATTTTGTATGATAATAAAAAGTATGGCCTATGTACCATCCGAGCGAGCCTATGTTTATATCTGAGTGATGTTGTACCTTTCAATCGCCTTAATAAAATGTCAGTCTTCACGTTTTGTCTTTATTCTGCGTTTATTTTCTTTTTTGGGGGGCAAGCTAGCTTTTATCTAAGTTTAAATGAGTAATACTGATTATATGTTTACTGGGGCATTATTTGATCTCCATATAAATCTTTTTTGAAATAAACGGAAGTAATTAATTTAAAATATTTTCTTAATATTTTGAACACGTCTTGTGTTCTATCGTATTTCAATAAAATTTATATTTTGCTTATGAAATAATAAGATCAGCACAACTGACCTAAATTAAAGTATCTTTCAATTTGATATGCATTATTTGATTTTTTAATATATTTTAAACTTAATTTAATAAATTAATAAAATACGTGAAATAGCCTCTAATTTACAACAATGTGCCTACTGAGAAGATATATTGAGCTGCTTTTTACAGAAAAATTGGAACTCTTGATAAATTATAAAGCAAGATATTGTGTGCAAAGTAAAAAAAAAAAAAAAAACAACAACAAAGGTTTCGAATATGATATTCCCAATTTAATAAGTCGCAATTGATGAACGTGATCGATGTCAAAAGCCTTGATAGTACTTGAGCTAATAAGAAATCCTTCGAAATTTTAAATATTTAGAATTTCTATATTATATATATGAGTCATTATAGAAAAAGCAGACTTTTACTTTATGCACGAGAGTGAAATAATATTTCTTTTGGTTTTGGATTTATAATAATTTAAACTATAGGATATTCTTAGTTTAGATTTGTATTGGAGAGCATCATACTCAAAGGCCCTTTCAGTACAAAAAAATCACACTCTAAGTTCCTAGTTATAAAAGACTCCTAGCATTCTAAAGCAAATACATAAGTCGATCAAATATTTAAATTTTTAATTTGGCTAATACTTTAATAAGCTATTCATTTGATCATGTGACCAGAGAAAAAGTAGACATGTCAATGAGACTGGTTGACAGTGAAAACAAGTTTGACTCTTTCAATCTGGATTAGGTTTAGGGTCAGATTTATAAAAAGATATGGATGAAAATACTAAACCTGTCAATTTAGAACGAAAGTGTATATTTTGTGTTGGCTGTGTGTGTGCGTGCTCGCTTGTATGTATGAGTGTGCAGGTACAACAATGGAGGATTGAAGGTTTACATCCTTGCTTGATATTGACCTTGACTACGATTTTAGAAATTGGGAAAAACTCATACTTGACTTTAACTTTAGTCAAAGTGGATTTTAGTGGATTTTTTATGAGGTGGGTCTTACAAATACTCATATTAATATTCATCATTTAGAGTATTTAACGCACTTATATGTTTATGGCTCAAAGTATTATTATTTCCTAATCATGTAAGTTTTTAAGAAAAAATAAAATTAGAGATGAAATAATTTATGAGTTTTAAAAATTTGTCATAAATTTTTTTGTGACTCGAGTATTAATTAGGGACGAAAATCTTTGTCGCTAAATTTAGTCACTAGTTATTTGAATTTTTGTATTAATGTATGTATCATTTACTGTGTTTTATATAATCTTAAATAATTAAAAATATATTAAAGAATAATTATTTTTTTCTTTTTTTTTAATTCTTTCTCTTACTAGTCATTGTTGTCCATGCTTATAAATCATGAATAATATCGATAAAAAAAATCATGAATCCAAACATTACTAATTAATTAATAAGATCTATATTTGGACATTTCATAATTTTGAACAATTCATTAATACCTCTCATATTTCTCTTTCTATAACATCATATCATTTATTATATTTATACTTTTTTCCTTTTTTATCCTCTCTCTAGATGTTAACTAGCATTTGGGGTGTTCACAAATATTTTTCCTTAATTAATAGCTAGATCAATCGATCTATCATATCATATGAACAATAATATTTGAACACCTTTTAATTTTAAATTCTCTATTAACACCTCTTATTTTTCTCTTTCTTTGTATCACATCATATAACCTATCATATCCATATTTTTCTTTATTTTCTCTTTCTCACTAGGTGAAAAATATGTATTTGGGTGTTCAAATATATTTAACAAATAAACAGGCAAAAAATTAAAAAAAATATAATTTAATTCAATAATTAGCAAAATGGTGCAAATTGTCCAATATTTAGCAAAATGGTGCAGGCAAACACGCCTAGGGTTAGGCGTGTTTAAACACGCCCAGAGCCAGGCGTGTTTCATCTGGTGCTGACACGTGGCAGGCAAAAAAGGGGCCTAGGGTTTTTGCGGTGTTTTCCTAAATTACGGAAGGTCATAACTTTTGACTAGGAAGTCCGATTGACATGAAACCGGCGACCACGCGTTCAAAATTGAGAGGAGAAGGCCTTAGCAAGGACTTGCCCAAAAATTTTTCCCAAAAGAGGTCTCTAAGTGCCTTAAAATTGCGATTTAAGTTTCGGAGCCCCAAAAATTTTTTTGTTTTCTGATATTTTATCTACTCAATTAGTAAATCACAACTTTTGTCATTTTCACCTGGGGGACTGTGGGACATTGTTATTAGGGCTTACGTTGTGATTAGGGTTTAGGCCCTGAGGTAGTGATTATGGTGTATGTAAATCGGGTTTAGGGTTTAAGGTTGACATGGTGATTAGGGTTTATGGGTTGGGGTACAGAGTTAGGGTTTGTGTGTGCCGGGTTATGGTTTAGGTGTGATGTGGTGATTAGGGTTTAGGTGTTCAGGCATAGACGTAGGGTTGATGGATTTCAGTTAAGGTTAGGGTTTTATATTGTGATTAGGATTTATGCCGCTGGTAACAGACCTAGGGTTTAGGTTTTAGTTCTTATTAGGATTTATGTCTTGGGTTACAGAGCTAGGGTGTATGGATTCCGGTTTAGGTTTACAGTTTACGACTTCCGATCTAAACCCTAAGTCAGTAACCGACAACGTAAACCCTAATCACAACATCAGACCTAAACCCTTAACTGAATTCCATAAACCCAACGTATGTAACCCTGGCTTCCGATCTAAACCCTAAGTCAGTAACCGACAACATAAACCCTAATCACAACATCAGACCTAAACCCTAAATCGAATTCCATAAACCCAACGTATGTAACCCAAGCCCTAAACCCTCATCACAACATCAACCCTAAACCTAAACCGGAATCCATACACTCTAGCTCTGTAACCCAAGACATAAATCCTAATCAGAACTAAAACCTAAACCCTAGGTCTGTTCCCAACGACATAAATCTTAATCACAATATAAAACCCTAACCTTAACTGAAATCCATCAACCCTACGTCTATGCCTGAACACCTAAACCCTACTCACCACATCACACCTAAACCATAACCCGGCACACACAAACCCTAACTCTGTACCCCAACCCATAAACCCTAATCACCATGTCAACCTTAAACCCTACACCCGATTTACATACACCATAATCACTACCTCAGGGCCTAAACCCTAATCACAACATAAGCCCTAACAACAATGTCCCACAGTCCCCCAGGTGAAAATGACACAAGTTGTGATTTACTAATTGAGTAGATAAAATATCAGAAAACAAAAAATTTTTTGGGGCTCCGAAACTTAAATCGCAATTTTGAGGCACTTAGAGACCTCTTTTGGGAAAAAAATTTGGGCAAGTTCCCTCTGGGGACTTGCTAAGGCCTTCTCCTCTCAATTTCGAGCGTGTGACCGCCGGTTTCGTATCAATCGAACGTATCAGTCAAAAGTTATGACCTTCCGTAATTTACGAAAACACCGCGAAAATCCTAGGCCCCTTTTTTGCCTGCCACGTGTCAGCACCAGATGAAACACGCCTGGCTCTGGGCGTGTTTAAACACGCCTAACCCTAGGCGTGTTTGCCTGCACCATTTTGCTAAATATTGGACAATTTGCACCATTTTGCTAATTATTAAATTAAATTGTATTTTTTTAAAATTTTAGTCCGAATAAATATACATAAATATTCATGTATTATGTGATGTCTTGAGAGAGAAAGATAGAGAAGAGAAAGAAGTGTACACACCCATAATTTGATAGGAAGAGAGTGATAGAGATAAAACAAAAAGTATCAACTAGATATTTAAAAATTGTAAATATCAAAATATAAGCAACTCATATTTATCCTTAATCAATTATCTCTCCTTTCTTCTCATTTCTCTCAAAGTGTAAAAACATCTAAGAAGTATTTATGAATATTTTTCATAATATAATTATATAAGAGATGCTATATATTTATCTATCTATATATATATTGTTATCTTTTACTGTCATATTCCTTATTTTATTATATTTCACATATTTTCTCATATCTTTTTCTCTCTCCTATTTCTTATAATAAAAGAAATCGTATAAAAAGGATAGGCTTTGAGACGCGGAGAATCTGAAGAAAGGGGGGGACCGTGCAGGGTGCATCCGATTTTGGTGTTGTTCATTCAACTGGTCTGTCGCAGATATGAATGAAGCATGCAAACAATTTGATTCTTTGGACGATTATGACAAGCATGCATGAAGGAATGGAATGGTACGTGCTTCCACAAAGTGCATGAGGTGTTACAAAATTGGATGCAAGGAGAAGAATGTCACCAACTCATGAACCCTCACTCTCCTCTCCTTCACAATAAATCACCACTCCTCATGTTCTCCATCCCACCAATTAGCCCTTGAACATGGCTAAGCTTTCCTTCAGTACTCTCTGTCTTTCTTCCCTTCCCTCTGCTTGCTACTCTTGGCGAGTGTGTGCTTAGCTAGTAGCTAGCTCCAGCATGGAATTCTCAACACCCTGAGCTACAATGCGCTGGTGTCACTGTTTGCAAACGTACGTACCATCCACCCAATGGCCTCCACTTGCCATCCTACTCACCTTACCCCCAAATGATAATCATCGTCCAAGGTAATTAATTTATTCCCTTCTGTCACCAATTATTCAGCACATTATCACATATCATTCACTAAATGTTAAATTAATTTTTTATCCTCTAATTTATTTATTTTTGTTTAATTTAATCCTCTATTCTTTTTAATTCGATTGAACCCTCTATTCTTTTTCCGAATTCAATTAGATATTTTGATTTTTAAAGTAATTTTAATTAAATCCTTACGGGCAATTTAGACTAACAACATTAACTGGGAAATCCCCTTGGCGGTTGACGTGTCGTTCTCCTTGTTTGACAGATAAACCCAAATTTAACGTTGGTAGTCGAAATTCATGTTAAATACTTAAAGAAACATATTAATTATAAGATTTAATTGAACTAAAAAATAGAAAATCAAATAAAACCAAAAAAATAAATTAAAGGACAAATTAAATACTAATTTAATTTTTATAAAACTAATAATAATACTATTTATATATCTAATCACAAATTGTTATTATATATATATATATATATAAGTTTGATGACTAAACTATCTTTACAAGTTATATCCATGAACTTTTAACAATTAATTATAACCAAAGAGAATAGTTGATAATACTGTGATTGTTTTATTTGGTGATGATTGATGTGTGTGGGGTATATAGGGAAGGGAGCACTTGGACTTGCAATTCCGGGATGTCCTGAAACATTTGAGGAGGCACAAGAACAATCTAGATGGCGGAGAAGAGGCTCAAGGTCGCAGCAGCCACAAGATAGGCACCAGAAGATTCGCCATTTCAATGAAGGAGACATACTCTTGATTCCTCCTGGTGTTCCTTTCTGGATCTATAACACTGGCGATGAAGCTCTTGTTGCCGTTAGACAATGCAACACCACCACCAGCAGCAGTAGCAGGAGGGGGAAGATGAAGATGGCAGCGTGCTAAGTGGCTTCAGTAAGCACTTTTTGGCACAATCCTTGGGCATCAACGAAGACATAGCAGAGAAACTTCAGTCTCCAGATGACGAAAGGAAGCAGATCGTGACAGTGACGGGAGGCCTCAGTGTCATCAGCCCCAAGTGGCGGCAAGAACACAACAAGAGGAAGACGAAGACGAAGAAGATGAGCCAAGACCCAGTAGCGAAAGGTGACATGGAAACGGGATTGAGGAAAATATCTGTAGCTTCAAGCTTCACTTCACGCGCTGACTTCTACAACCCTAACGCTGGTCGGATCAGCACCCTCAACAGCCTCACCCTCCCAGCTCTCCGCCAATTTGGTCTCAGTGCCCAATATGTTGTCCTCTACAAGCTACACATGCAATTCAAATCATTCATATTAAAATGATTGACTAACATTAAAGTAGCATATACACATGTATCAAAATAATATCAATAAGTATTATTTTTTCCATCTTTATTCGTAAGACATAATCAATAATTTTTTTTAATTATAAGATTTTATTTCATCTCTTTTTGTATATTACTTATTTTATAACTGAAATACCTTGAATTATTTTCTCTTTTTCTTGTAAAGATTGGAAAAAATTAATAGGTTTCCAATAGAAGCTAGGACAATTTTTAAAAAAATTATAATTATAGATAAATTTAATATTAATAATTAAATTAATTAATTTTTTAATAATTAGGAATCGAAAGAATATTATTAAGAATTAAATTTACATATTTTTTTAATGTTTGAAAACAAAAATTATAAATATGAAAACATAGAGACTCTCACCACATCTGATTGAAAATGTAGGAACTAAAAGTATATGTTTTTTCCTAATAATGTGTAACTAAAATAAATTATTATATCCACGCAGAATGGAATTTACTCTCCACATTGGAACCTGAACGCAAACAGCGTGATCTACGTGACTCGGGCAAGGAAGGGTTAGAGTGGTGAACTGCGAAGGGAATGCGGTGTTTGACGGTGAGCTAAGGAGAGCACAGTTGCTGGGGGTGCCACAGAACTTCGTGGTGGCGGAGCGAGCCGGAGAAAGAGAGCGGGTGTAGCATTCGGAGCAGGTAAGCTATCTGTTCTTGAAAGTTTTTCTTTTGACTGTGTTCCATCATACTCAAAGAGAATGTTGATTATTGTATATCATGATGCATGTAGTATTAAAATGATGTGTTCTACGTTTACTAATAACATGTATATGATGCATATTGTGATGATATGTTGTATGATTGATGAGATTCTTAGGCCAATAGAATAGACTATGTATGGACTTCCCTTAGAGGCAGACATGGAACAAACTCCTTGTGGTTAATGGATACAGAAACCTGAGAAACTGTGTCCTTAAGTGGATGATCTTCTCTTGAAAGTGCCATATACGTCAAAAAGTCCTGAGACTGTGCCCTTAAGTGAATGATCTTTCTTAGACAATGATATATATTGAGAGACTGTTCCCTTAAGTGGATGATCTTTCTCGGTGAGATATATATCTATGCTGAATTGTGTTGCATTCTTGATGTTGGTAGTGTTTAACGGAATGACACCTGTATTGCGACATACATGATGTGATGTATTGTATAAAATGTCTATTTTGATGCTATGTATCGTGGGAAGTGAACTAGGGGGAGAAGAGGCTTCCAAGAGTCCTGAGTTTACTGAGATTATATCTTACTCCTGTTAGGAATTATGTCTTGCAGGTAAAAAGCGAAGACCAGATGATGCACCCCGAGCCAAAAGACCCGAGTAGGGGAGAGGAGCTTGAATGACACATCCCGGCTGAGAAGCCGGGTAGTGGCCGGGTTCCATTTGAACCTTAGGCGTATTATCTTGAGAGCATGTTGGCTCATTGTTTTGTATGTATGGATGTATATTTATATATATACGTGTTATGTACCCTGGATGGGAGAAATACAGATGATGTATATTGTTCTATATTTTGAAACTTATTATACATGAGTTGTGTGTTTACCATTCCTAATGTGAAGTAGGTTTTGTTGATGACTAGGATAACGTTGTTTTGTAGTTGCTTCCGAATTAATTAATTAACTGATTCATTATTTTTAATTAATCGTTGCGCTTAACAACCATAATTGAATGTTAATAAACCAGATGCATACGGGGTGTTACAGTAACAATCAAATTAGATCCCTCTATTAATTTTTCTTGATAATTTATTGATATGCGTCTGGCATATGACGCTTTCCAAGCTAAAAGAAGCAAGGAATCAATCACTAATGAGCGATAATGATCTATAATTGTTGGAAATATTGATTATGCCTTCTCAATCATTCTCTCAATTATTTTATGTGTTTTCACAGCAGAAAAGTGCAAGAAAAGAAGAGAACAAAGCAAGAGCAAGAAAGCCAAGCAAAGTTCCTGCGCTAACCGCGTGGTGCTGGAGCAGTTCGTGCCACAAAAAGGATTCAAGTACAGATTCTCTGTGAAGTCGCGCAATCTGCGTGAGAAATGACGTCAATCGCGCCAAAAGGAGAATTAAAGGCAAAACTCTCTGCCAAGTCACGCCAACAGCGCTAGATTGGCGCAGTCCGCGCCAAATGAAGAATTAAATGCAAATCTCATTGTCATGTGGCGCTGACAGCGTGAAGAATGGTGCCAATCGCGCCACTGAAGTACTCACAGTGCATTATTGTCTGTCACCTAGTGCGATTAGCACAGTACGTGGCGCGATTAGCGCTAGGCTTGTAATATGGTGGCGCGATTAGTGTGGAAGATGGCGCTAATGGCCCAGAAGCACGGACAAGCTTGTTACTGTGCGCTCTGCTAAGGGCATTTAACTACTTCTAGAATGAAGATGCATTAACAACTAAAGTAGTAGAATGTATTAACCAATCCTAGTTAAGAAGTGGGTAATCAGAGGGTGAGTGTGTCCTGACTACTCTTTCTCTCATATTTACTAAAATCAAACTTAGTTATTTTTAATTACTTATTGATTCTGAAATCTCGTCTTTACTTTTATTTACTTCAAGATACAACACACATTTCCATCAAAACATTTATTCGTCCAACTTCTAGATAATAGTTATGATAAAATTGGTACATCAATCCTCGATGAAATGATATTTTACTTATCATTTTATTACTTGGAACGATCACTATGCTTGTCGAGTCCACAACATATATCACAATAAAATTGTAAATCAATTTTAGTTATCTACTAGCACAAGCCAACATCTACTGTATTTGAATAAACTTACAAGAAGAAAGCAATTCCCCCCCTAAAAATAATCAAAACAAAATGCACCTAGCTTCTACAAGAATTTAGCATCAGTCGTTAGGAAAGCGGTTACATGATTTCCTGAGGTTCTCGAGTTATTAGAAGAAGACCTGAGTTGATAACACTGATAGCGCGGCACTGGCAGTGTGTTGCAGTGCTCGAAACTGTGTGTATATGAGGTAACCTTCATTCACACTACAATGCAAACATCGAAAAAGTGAACTGAGTAATTAACTGGTCAAATAAACAAATGGCATATAACAAAATATTCAGCAAAAAAACAAAACAACCTGTATGGATATCCTGAAGGGAAAAATTTATTCAGGAAAGAGTCAACAATCTTGTGGTATAATGGTCTAGAATCACCAACAAGCGTTACCTACAGAGAAACCAAATAACACTTTAAAAGAAATTCACAATTTGTTCTCACCATGGTACCAATATTTGGAAACATGAAACAAGTGAAATAAGATAATGTTTTTGTAATTACCTTGAAAAAACAAAAACATTTCCTTAGAACAAGTAACAATATTTTAATTCCTAATTTTATTTATTTATTAAAAAGTTACAACTTTGAGGAGAGGGTGAGTAGTAGGAGAGTATAGAAAGTTGGCCATGGGGTTCAAACTGGAAGCGGCGAGAAACAGTGGCAGAGGTTTCGAACCACACCAGAGGAGGACCTTCTTCTTGCTCTGCTTTTTTCTTCCAATTTTTAATTTTTTCCTAGTTTTGCAAAACAAAAACAGAATTAAAAGGGAAAAAAGGAAATGAAAGAGAAAAAAGAAAAAGAACCCAAGAAAAGGTAGAGTAGATACCAGGAACAGGAAATCCATGAAAAGAATCAGAATTTGAAGAGAAAAGGTAAGGACTCTGAGCTGCGTACCTGATTATTGTGTTTGTTACTTAAATCTTTGAAATTGGAACGGCGTTGACGAAAGATGCTATCCAGTACCCGAGAACCAAGATTAGGAATTTAGGATTAGCGTGGAAATCTGGGTGTTGTAGGAAATAGAAATGGATGTTGTTGTTGTTTTCTTAAAAAAAAAAATTATGATTGTTGTTATTTGTTAGATGGGTGATAATAGGAAACTCGGACATTTATGATCAATCTCGGGTCTACGTGTCGGACATGTAGGTAACACCAATAGACACATGCGACGGATACGTTGTCAGACACATTTTTGTAGTGTCCATTTTTTTAATATTTTTTGGGTTTGAGGACACACAATGGATACTTTTATGGACACATACCATATACATTTGTGGTTTGTTTTTTTTTAAGGATAACATCCACTCACATTTTTTAGGATGTCGGTATTACTGGTGATGTTCTATACATTGACTTGTCGATGTCTTATTTGTCTGACTTTGCATTCGTGCTTCCTATGTTTGTCACTTCGTCTTGTTTTTCTTTTTTAGTTTGCTAACTTTGTTCTCATTTTGTGTGTTTCTGGTACACCCTTTGTTGATCTTGATATAAATCTTAATTATTAATTTATATTTTTATCATGTTGATTAATATATATATATATATATATATATTGTATCCTTGTGTTTTATGTTTTAAATTTTAGTCGTGTCCATGTTTATTGGTGTTTTGAGTATTTGTTGGGATGTGTGTTTTAAAGCTGATATTTAGACTTTTTTTCTCACCATGATTGATTGGAGGAAAATAAACATAAAATGAACATCGTAAAACTTTTTTTATACAGTAATATTGTATCAAAATTAAAATACATTATTTGAAAATTTGAATGGTCTTTGAAAGAAAAAAATTATGATATAATTTTTTTATGAATTTTTGTAGTGACTACTTATAAATTTTAAGTAAAGAATTTAATTTTCATTATAATTATTTTAGGCAATCAACTAATTAAAATTATCTTATATATAATATTTAAAACAATTATTATAAAATTAATAATTTTATCATACATAAAAATTTATGATTAGATAATAATTATACTTTAAATATATTTTAATTAAATTCTTAAATAAAATACTCATTTTAATATATACAATTAATTTATTTCATATTAAGTAA
Organism: Glycine tomentella; assembly: GCA_007407185.1. Lineage (NCBI taxonomy): Eukaryota > Viridiplantae > Streptophyta > Magnoliopsida > Fabales > Fabaceae > Glycine > Glycine tomentella. The sequence goes on along the minus strand of PYAF01000664.1, from coordinate 208,777 downwards.
CTTTTTAGAAAAATATAATTAATCAGCCTCGTACGTTTAATAAATTTATTAAATAAAATAAATATTTATTATATTCAAAATTTATAAATACTCAGTTCTTTTACTTTATTAAATAATGAAAACCGTTTTACAGTAATAAATAAATAATCAACACTAATGCAATCTTTGAAAACTTTGACACACACGAGCGACAAATGTCCACCGTATGTGGGATAGCTCGACTTGAATCCATTGGTGATCTAATCGCCGCGTCTTTCTCAACTTATATTCACTCGCATCATGTTTAACTCTCATAGCAGTTGTTGACTTGGCGTAATATGATTGGTTAATCCTCCGAGTTGAGAAGAAATCAAGCGCAGGGAAAATACTTTGAAGATTGAACCCTAGAACTACAAGGCATCAATTGGGGAATTAGGGTTTCATTTTCTTCTTCTTTTTTCATATTACTCAAGCAATTCGTTCTCTCGAACATGGAATCGGAAGGTAATAACCCTCTATTTCCGTTACTGTCTGATTGCATTGATTTTTTTTTTTCGGGTTATTAAACCTATTACACAATGTTCTGTTTTAGGGCAAAAGGGTATGGTGAACCCGTCCGCGATGTTAGCGTCTCTGCTTAGTAGGAGAGCCAAACTTCACGAAGAGCTTCGCAACATCGAAAAGCAGGTAGATTTTTCAACGTTGGCATCTGGGTTCCCTTCGAAAGGGGCGAAAACTTTCTCTCACTATGTATGCACGGCTACAATATATATATATTTTTTTGGTTCCTATAAAATTGTGATTTTTTTGGCTTTAAATTATTAAAAAGTGTGCTCATTGTTTGGTTGGTTGAACCAATTCCGTGTGCAATGGGATAATTGGGCAAAATGTTATTTAACCTAAAATTGGGCACTTCGCGTTATTTTAAATTATATGTAAATGAAGTCTCTTGCTTATTTGGGCATGTAGTGATGCACTTCTGGTGCAATGTCTATGAGGCTCAAAACCCATTCCCATGGTTGAGTTGGTCAAGTTTACATAAAAAAGTGTGATGTTAAACTCTCGTAAAACGAACATTCCATGTGATTCATAGCGAGCAGTAGCTGATCTTTTTTCCCCTTAACACAGGTGTATGATATGGAGACAAGTTACTTACAGGATCCTGGACAATGTGGGAATGTATTAAAAGGATTCGAAAGCTTCCTATCTCCATCAAAGAACACTGCACTGTATGGATTTCTTCTCTCTGGCCTTCTTTCTTTATTTTCTGTGGACACTAATAATTTATTCCATATTTTGACTTCTCGTTATCAAACAACCTTTTCTTTCTGTACTCGTAGTTTCTCGAGTTCATTTCATTTCTGCTGAAAAGAAATAGCACACATATTTTCTGTCAGAATCTGTGATTCTCATATCCTAAGGAACATAGGAAGTGTTAAGGATTGACTTTCAAGTATGTGATCTGTTATATACTTGATCACAGACCAGATCATATTTATTGGGCCTCAATATGGGTGTTCTGAAATCTTGATTCAATGATGTGATGGTTGGGAAAAGCTAACTCATGACTTTGTTACTTTTGTTACTTGTATTGATCCCTGATATTTCACATAAAATGGCTGGGACTTTCATATGTGCATTGGTAATTGAATCTTACCAAGATTTTGGATAATGAAATAAAATTTTGAAATGTTGAGAAGCAAGGACAGTTCATGAAGTGCAGTTTTGTTATTCATGATTATTTTCTTATGATCAATTTATGTGTTTCTGTGTTTTTATGTATCAGAGTCTCAGAGTCAGAGATGACTTAATTTTTGTGCATGCATGTGTTCACATGTTTTAAGTCAGATATAATTTTTTTTATCATAGTTTAGCTCCATCTTGATGTTTGCATGACATTGGTAAATCAAATTTCTTCATGGCAGCTTGAAGAGGTCTAGAAAGTTTCAACCTGAAGATAGGCTCTTCTCACTATCTTCAGTGACCTCACCAGCGGTATGTAATAGTAATATGTTTCTTGATATTCAGTGATATGCTTCCAACCAGGAATAGAAAAAAGAATGTGCGCTAGTGACCACTATATACCTTTTCTATGTAAGGATAGGAAAAAAATAACTTCTTGCAATTCATCTCTTGTTCAGTTTTCACATCCTTGATAGAAAAAATGGTCATAGTACTTTTGTTTGATAATAAGAGTGAAACTTGGAAGCATTAGTTTCTGACACTTTTGGGTTGAAGTACATCCATAATTCTGTGCTATCTCGATTATTTTGGAAGGATTTTTTTTTTCATCCAATTCGAATTATTCAATTTCCATTTATTTAGTGTCAATATTTTTCAATAAAGGGTTTTTTCTTACTTGTAACAGTAACATGCATTTTCTTCATCTGTTTACGATAGGCGGAAGAGCTTGCAGCTGGACGAGATGGTGAGTTCATATAGGCAGGCTTTTCAATTACTTTATTGGCATGAATTTTGTTGTTTATTCATTGTATTTCTGTTATCTCAGATGGTAGACCAGATTATGGTCCTGGTCGTTCAAAAGGTGGAGGAATTTATACTAATGGACAGTAAGCACTCAACTATTTTATCTTTGCATTATTATATTTGAATTAACTAATTAAATAATAGCTTAGTTTACAGATACTGTTCCATAAATCTTTGCACATACGTAAAGAATGCATGCGTTAGCTAAAATATCTGCATGTATACCATAGGGGTAAACCAAAGAAAGGTAGAGGTGGGGCAAGAGATGCAAAGAGAGCAAGGGCTTCAAGTGAACAAGATTTTGATTATGAAGATGATCATGACCTGACCTTGTGATTGAAAATGCCACTCCAACTTTCTGTTATACATTATGCAATGTGAATGCCTGGAAAAATCTGCTTTTGTACTGAATGGATAGGCACTTGGTGCGTTGCGGTTCCTCATTGAATGTATATATTATTATTCTAGTCCCCATAGTTATGAATTTTGCACATCTTGGGTGAACAAAGCCTACTTACATTTTATGGAAGGCATGGGTGACCTGTTGTATTGCAAGGCAGTCAGGATATATCGTAAATGTTACTTTGCACAATTTTTTTTTTGGCTAGTTGATGATTGTTTTATTAAACTTGTCCTTTCTAGCATGATTTGTTAGTGTTGTAGCAATTATGTACAGAACAAGAAAATAAATTCAACTAATTTGAGTTTAGTTGCCTATAGATTGATGTTTCCTTCTGTCTTTTGAGTTTTTGGCGTGCTATAGTGGCATAACGGATCAGTCATTTGAACACTGTAGCATTGCAGTTGGATGTTGCAGCCATTGTAGCTGCTGCCATAGTGGTGCTGATTGCAGCCTACTGCTGCCTGTGAATTGGCCACGACAGGGCATTCTTCAAAACACAGCAAAATGCCCTTATATTTTGAGTTTTTAAGTTTTAATCTTTAACATGCATTTTGTTACAAGTTAAAATTTATTAAAAACTACTCCATCTGTTATTATTTATAAGATAAATTTATTAATATGAATTAAATTAATCAGTTTTTTTAATATTAATAGAAATGGAGGGAATATAAAATTGTTATAGTTAAAATTTATAAAATCATAAATGAAACTCATTAAATAAAGAGTAAAGATTCACATTTTTATGATTTTTAATAAATTTTAATAAATAGCAAAAAATTGTATTTATAAAGTTTATTTATCTAAAATCAATAAAGAGTAATATACTAATATTTCTCTTACATTATACTCTCTTCATTCTTAAATATAAGACTTTTTTCTCAAATTTATTTATTTCTAATTTTTTTCTCAAATTTTGATCAAAATATCCTTAATTACATTACAATGAATATTATGAATTAAAAAGATAAATACATTTTCTCGCTTATAAAGATTGAAAAATAAAATTAGCATACAATCATTAATTAGATACTGAGTAATTAATTGAAAAGAAAAAGATGTTGAGTCCTAATAGTTTTAAGGGTAGTTTTGAAAAAATAATAAAAATTACTAACATATTTAATGTTACTAAAATTTAATCAAATTTATTAAAAAATGTGAATTAATTAAAAGATCTTATACTTAGAGGGAAGTATCATCTAATTAATTTGAATACATTTTGGTATATAATAGTGACAATGAGAAGTGAACCTAAAACTTCATGTTTGTATCTATCTCAATCCCACCAGTGGGCTGATCTTGTATACAATTTGAGAAGTAACTTTTTTTATTAGTTTGTTAGATTTGTTAAAAATAATAGTTGGGAGTTTACTTCTTTTTCCTCCCTTTTCCATTCTCCCTTCATTCTTCCTCAACCACTGGATCAGCCTTACATAGAAGTAACTTGCAACTAATTGTACCAAATAATGATAAGAACTTTTGTTGTATTTGAAAACATATAAACAAAATGTCTCTTCCGATCCTTAATCAGCTTGCAAGCTTCAATTATGGCACGCAGGTTAGTACGTTACACTATGTTGTTGGTGAGTTGGAGGAATTATTATTGGATCACAGCGAAATAAACGTAAAAATACTATGTAGTAGTGAATGCAAAAAAAAAAAAAAATGGCAAAGAAATTAATTAAAGAGTTAGTAATATCCAACGAGCAATTAAGAAAAAAAAAGAAGCATCGTAGGAGCACAATAGCTGTTGAATGGAGCGAAGAGAGCCCGAAAAGCAAAGGTATAATGCTTGTCGAATATTTTCGATAAGTGTGGTTTTCCTTTGCCTATGTTCTGTCATATTCTATAAATCATTGGCCACTCTCCATTCACCTCATTGTGTGTAACCAATTCTTCTCTTTTGCTTTCTCTCCAAATTCATCACAACTTCTCTCGTACCTCTGCAGGTCAGATTCATAATAATATTCTTATTGTCCTTTTTGTTGCATCGAATCCTTCTATATATTATCGCATCCCCATGCATGCATTATGTCACTACGTCTACTCTTCATGCTTCTTTTATATCCCATTTCATATAATGTTTTTTCATTAATTTACCTGTTTATGTTCTGCTTTACTTGTATCCAATTAAATTCCTAATTTAATATATGTGTCATTTAGACGTAGCATACATGACTCAGCATGACGATTTCTGAATTGATTTGCAGATATTGGCAGGGATTTAATGGTTGTCTTTGCATGAAAATTGAAAACTGAAAGCAAATATATTTACATTACCAGTAATTTTGTGTGTATGTCATTTGTTTTCTGAGTTCAGATCGTGATATCTTTTGCATTTTCTCGTGGCAGCAGCAACTCTATGCTTCTTTCGCTTCTGGCTTGGTTTTGGCATTGGTGGAGACTACCCTCTTTCGGCCACCATAATGTCTGAGTATTCTAATAAGAAGACTCGAGGTGCCTTTATAGCTGCAGTGTTTGCCATGCAGGGTTTTGGAATTTTGGCAGGAGGTGTGTTTGCTATTATCATAGCATCTGTGTTCAAGTCCAAGTTTGATTCTCCACCGTACGAGGTTGATCCGTTGGGTTCGACCGTTTCACAAGCAGACTATGTTTGGAGGATAATTCTCATGTTTGGAGCACTTCCTGCTGCAATGACTTACTACTCGCGATCCAAGATGCCAGAAACCGCACGTTACACTGCCTTGGTTGCCAAGAATATGGAGAAGGCTGCAGCAGATATGTCTAAGGTTATGAACATGGAGATTCAAGCCGAGCCAAAGAAGGAGGAGGAGGCACAAGCTAAATCATATGGATTGTTCTCCAAGGAGTTCATGAGTCGCCATGGACTGCATCTGCTCGGAACAACAAGCACATGGTTCTTGCTTGACATTGCATTCTACAGCCAAAATCTGTTCCAGAAGGATATCTTCAGCGCAATTGGTTGGATTCCTCCGGCAAAAGCAATGAATGCTCTTGAGGAGGTTTTCTTTATTGCAAGGGCTCAAACTCTTATTGCTCTGTGCAGTACAGTTCCTGGATACTGGTTTACTGTGGCCTTCATTGATAGGATAGGAAGATTCGCCATCCAATTGATGGGATTCTTCTTTATGACTATCTTCATGTTTGCTTTTGCCATTCCCTATGATCATTGGACTCTTAGGGAGAACAGAATTGGATTTGTGGTCATTTACTCTCTCACATTCTTCTTTGCAAACTTTGGGCCTAATGTCACCACATTTGTTGTGCCGGCGGAGATTTTCCCAGCTAGATTCAGATCCACTTGCCATGGAATATCTTCAGCATCCGGGAAGCTCGGGGCTATGGTTGGTGCATTTGGGTTTTTATATTTGGCGCAGAATCAGGACCCTAGCAAAGCAGATGCAGGGTACCCTGCAGGTATTGGTGTGAGGAATTCACTGCTTGTGTTAGGTGTGGTTAACATTTTAGGCTTCATGTTCACTTTCTTGGTGCCTGAGGCCAAGGGTAGATCCTTGGAGGAGATTTCGGGCGAGCAAGAAGAGGAAACCATGGTGTAAAAATAATGGCAACAGAATAATGCAGTGTCTTTCTTTAGGTTCTTAGTGATCTGTTTCTAGAATAAAGCCGTGCCTTAATTCGGCTAGGGAATAGCTGCCAAAACTTCCCTTCCCGTTTGATTATTTCTTTTTCTATTTGGTTCTGCTCTATCTTGTTGTAATTATAGGGACCTGAGGTACTGCTTGTTCTATGAATTTTGGGAAAATAGATATTGGAATGTGTAGTTCCGTCAACGATGTGTAGTTCTTCCTATAATCTTCCTCCTGAATTAGATCATTAGAGTAATTATTCTTGACCACGAAGTTTAACTCATTCTTCTACATTATTTCAGAAATTTAGACTTCTGCACTGAATATGTGCTCGCATTCTGAAAGTAATAAATAGTGGAGTTGGTTTCATTCAATTTTCACTAGCCTGCTACATCATTTTTTCATCTATAAAAGTTCAGGTATTGATTGACAGAACTTTTTTTCTAGCTCGGTTTATTATGGTGTTACTGTGTTTACTCACCTATTTACTCCTTTCACATTAGGAGCAAGATGATGATTAATCTGTGAAAAAATATTGAGTTCACTTGAGATTGAGACATAATGAGGGTTTAGTAAGGATGATGCCTATATAGGATAAGGGCCCGTGCTCTTACTTTTCACAAAGTGGGAAAGAAGGTGGAAGAAAATTGACTATCCTCAATAGGTGTTAAATTGTTTACGTCAGTTAACTCTGTGCTTTGGTAATACTTAAGGTTAATGCAAGTATGATCAATTACATATATCCACACTTAAAGCATTTCCAAATAACAAGGACTGATGCAAAGCATCTCCAAAAAAACTATCATGACTGAAATTAGACTTGATATCTTTGGGTGTGTATCTTGGTCAAATTAGGCTCACGATACAAACTCACAAATAAATGAATGTTAAAGTTTAGCAAATTCTCTTGGCTTTTGCTTGATATCTCTAATATTTATAGGAAGGCTTCAAATTATTTATCGTGACTTGTGTTGAGTTTCTTTATTTTGATTTTTTCGATGAGAGAATATGATCATTGGGAACATTAAATGTCTTTCACTAACTAGTTATTTTGATAAAATTAAACACTATGTTTATCTCTCCTTTCTCGTATATGAAATCTTTTAGAAGTGAGCACGTTTACTTTATGTTCAGAAGAGTACGTTCAAATTCTATTTCTTATAGATTGGCACACCTTGTTAGGAGTTACAGTAGCTTATACCTTGTTGACCTTGTTTTTTTAGCCTTCTAAGTGTACATTTGAGATATATCAGATCATGGGCTCATAAAGCTTCCTGTAAAGATATTCAAACTACAATTGCAAATTACATAAAAATCTACGTTTTGCTGTTGCATCATCTATTCAATAGACAATAGACGAAGTCATAGTCTTATTTTAAAAACATGTATTTTTTAATTTAGCTTTGAAAAGTTATCTATTTGTTTGTTAAACCAAATCATTTAGGATTCTTATTTCGCCCTTTGTCTTAACAATGTGTATTTTATATGTAGATTTCCTTTTTTAAAGGAAAATTCCTTTTTCTTTTTCAAGTATATCCATTCACTAATGGTAGAAAGTGACACAATGAAATTTTTGTAATTAAAGACAATTAATTCATTTACATCCGTTATTTCTTAATCGAAATAAATTGTTATTTTTACATTGCTTCAAATAAAAATCAGCGTACAAAAGCCATTTTAACATTGATTCATATAAGAATTGATGTATAAGGATTTCATAAACCTATAATTCCTTTTTAATTAGACCCTCCCTTGTGTCCTCAAATCTCTCAATATAATCTAATAAATTTTAATCAATCTAAAAAAAAGTGTTAGAAAGAGAATGTCTCTAGCATTCTTCTTTCCAATATTCATATAAATTTCGAATATAATTTTTTTCCCTTTTTTATAGATTGATTTAGTTTACTCATTTCAGAGGCTACTATATATTTCACATTAAATACCTTATTTTCCATTAGTATCTTGTGTAATTCTTAAGAGTTTAGATACTTTTTCACCACTGCACATATCTACTTGCTTCCAATATACGTCTTTTGATTTCCCTGCAAATTTTTTCTGAATAAAATGATTCATTTCGGTAAATTTTACCCAAAATATATTTAATTTTAAAAAAGTAATATTAAAAATATTAACATATACAATTTATTTCTTATACTTATAATATATATATATATATATATTTTATTTTACTACCTAAAAAATATTTTTTATTATTTTACTATTGACATTTCCAAACTTTTATTTTTGATACTTTTCATTAATCTTATTAATGTTAGTCTTTTAAGTGATGACGTCCTCTGAACAAATTAAAGGCATATAATCTATCATATAATCTATCTTCACTTTTAGATTCCCTTCCTGAGGTGAATGCATCAAAGAAACCAGGAATGACAGCAAACTTATGTGTAAATCCAGGCAGATGTTAGTGTGAGTGTTTCTCATCATTATTCAATACTGCATTGTCAACTTATCATTTGATGTGAGATTGTATTTGTAAATTGTAACCTATTGTACTTGTTCATCAGATTGAGTGAAAGAGATCGAATTTCTGCTATTCTCAACGATCCTACCTTTCAAGCGGATCCACTGTCTGCCATTCATCAATATATACAGAACAAACAACCGGTAGAGGAACAACCCAAGAAAAAGGTGAACAAAAATGGATGCAAGAAGAAGAAATCAAAGGCTTCAACTGGGCTACAATCTATGGAAATGTAGTGTCTTTGTGTGGCTGCTATATGGTCCTGCTTTTTTGAAGGTCTTTCCATAATTTTATTACTTCTGTAAACATTAGATTACTCGAATTATGAATGCTAAAAACAATGGCTATGGTAATTGGTCACTCTATTTTGATAGCTAGCAGTATTTATTGAATAGGTGACTGACTTGCTGCTGAGCATAGCAACTTAATGTAGTTATTAGGAACACTTGAAACTTCCCACAAATCAGTTTTTTGATGATGAACATTGAAGGGTTCTTATAAAGAAGAGAGGAGATGGCTCATGTTAGGATTGTGACCATCATTTGATAATCAAGGCATCTAATGCTTTGAATTCAATTTTTGCCCCTACCTTTGACTATTGATGATTTTAAAAAGTGTTCCGGAAAGTATTTTTCTTCCCAGTATTAGAAAATGTCTGTCAAAATTAGGAACCCAAAACTATTGGTACGGGAAGGCAAAAGTTATTGCTTTGTCCTACATCGTAGATAGTAAAAGCTAACGTTTCTGTATAGAATCTATACTCTGCGCATTACGAATGAAAGACATCGGGTGTGTTTAATCCATTGTCGTACACAAGATCCTTAAATTAACACAAAACTAATCAATATACATATCCTGATATCCATATACTAATAGTACTAATTGTGATAATATCCCAATATTAATAATAAATAGAAGATAATATCCCCATTCATCAATATTGTTATTTGGTTATCGTGTTAGTTAAAATAGTGAAATTGCATTCATTAATGTTACTTTTAAATACGTGAATAAACTGATATGAGATTGTTATAATTTAATAAATGATTTTGAGTTAAAGCTTTTGCATATGCAATTTCTACTCGTAATGGCCAATTCAGTTCGAGTGAGATGTATCCTGTGAAAAATAACTGATTGTATAAAGGAAAAAATAAATCCAGTGCTAATTATTTGTTGAATGTTCAATAACGAGAAGATCAAAATTCGAAAGAACTAGTGAATTTATTGATTCCGTAAAGAAAAATTACTAATGTGCAAAGTATATAAATTGACACTAAATTACTTCAATAAATTATTAGTGGTGTTAATTTCTCTATAAAAAAAAAAAACAGCGGTGTTAATTTTAATAGTGGAGCCAAAAGTTTCTATTAATGATATATGTTTCTTTTGGCTGATAAAATAAGTAGTACGTGGAGCCAAAAGTTTCTCAGTATACCTTCAACTACACTTTAAAATATTTAAAAAAACCTCAACTTCTAAAGTCATTATGAAAATAATTTATTTTATAATAAATTTGTTAGAATATTATACAAATATAAACAAAGGGTTCTTTTTTTCTTTTTTATTTCTACTTCTAATTTCCACTTCTCCGTATACAAATATCTATGTCTCTCTTTCCCTTCTTCACGAATTCGATTTGTTTGGCCTTCATTATTATGAAGACAATTTTGCATCTAGATAGATTGTGCGTTTCTGGTGGTGGAATCGGAAGATGCCAAGGTCTCTGCTTTCCGGAATAGAGACGAGGGAGTATGTTTTACAGGGTAAATTAGGAAAACAAATGACAAGGGGTAGTGTACAATTAAAATAATGAGTGGAAAAAGCAATTTCCAAAGAATCCTGTATCAATTTTTATTATTTTGTATTTTTGTTTAATGAGCCCAGCCCATTCAAGCCTATCAAACTATTCAGACTAGGTTTAATAAAGATTCACTAATGTAATGAATGAAGCAATCGATCAATTTCATATTATTTATTATTTATAAATAATCTAAAGTAATAAACTCCGCACACTCAATCAAAATTTGATATAGATCTAGTTTAAATAATTTTTTTGACAAATACTTATACGATAAGAAAATAAATAAACAAAATAAACAAAATTTTTATTAGTTAAAATGTGCCTATACATTTTAACTATGATGAATTAGATGAGAGAATTTTTAAATAAAATTACGATACATAAGTTGATTTTAATTTAAAATAAGAAAATGATTCATTTTATCTTGTCATTTTTCCCTATATCATTATTATTGTATACATTGTAATGGTGTAATTGGCTAATTTTCCATCGCTCTATATATATAGATGCATGAGTTTAAATCAGTATCATTGTATACATTGTTCCATTGTTGGTTAATATATTTTTAGTCTGGACCAATTAAATTACAAGTTGAGAAAAGAATTGCAGTCAAGTTAATAATATCTATATACTATTTATATAAAATAATTAATTTCCTATCAAATTATAATATTTTCAAACTTTAACATTATAACATAATACGTATTAATATTCTATATGTTTACTATATTTAATCTAACTTAAAGAAACTCGACACAAATGTTTTTTTTATACTTATCCGTTTTATTATTATTTTTTAATTATATTACTTAAAAAATAGTTCAAATAAATAAAGCTCTAAATGATTATAAAAATATAAAACGCTTAAAATAATTTAAATATCAAGCCAATGGTTAGTCCAGCCTGAATGTTCAAGCTAATTTTTTAGTTAGGTTAGACTATATTAATATTGTGTTTCAATTTTCAGAGTCCAACTTACATAATTAATTGAGCTATTTCAGTCAACTAATCTGACTTAGTCCATTTGAATACCACTATCAAATAAAATTGTGTCCCATAAAAAATACCCTAATTCTTTTACGAACTATTTCCTTGCCACAGAAATATTCAAAATCAAAATTTACCTAAAATCATAGTATAGGATGAGCCCCTACAATTGTTAATTTTGAAATCAACTTTCTAGTCAAAAGGAAAATTTATTGTTGAAATTAGAAAAAAACCAAAAAAATTATGAAAATAAGAAAAATAATTTTTTATTTAAATAATTGTAAAAATTTAATTTTGAAAATCAAAAGAAGAAAATAACAGTACTTTAAAAAAAATTAATTTTTACATGCATAATAGGATAAATGCATTCTTATTATCTGTGACTCTGTGGATAAAATGAAGAAAACATAAATCAACGTTATTTATAGAAAAAAAATATGATTTGATTTATTTTAGTTTTTTTTATACTGATTTATTTTAGTTTTGAACATAAGATATTAATTTTAAGACAAATTAATTGTTGCGCTAGACTTTTTTATCATATCCTTATGATTCTAACGATGATGATATTGATTTCTCAAGATAACATTATCATATTTTTTTATATTGGTAAGAGATTACATTTTTTTTCTATAATTATCAGGTCAGAGATTAATTTTATTGGGGACAATTTATTGTTGTAACTGGTTCAAAAATTATAAATTTTGAACTGTTTTTATTAAATAAATTGTTATTACTCATGTGAATACAACCAAATCATCCACTATTAAATTGTCAGTAATTTGTAATTTAATCTAGATAACTTGGTCTACATAACATTATCATATAATCACTATCTTGTGAAATTTTTATTTTTTCAATTTGAATATTTTTTTTAAGCAAAGAAAAAGAGAAAATAATTTTCACTATAAAGAAACTCCTCTTTCTTATAAAATAAAAAAGTTAAGAGAACCTATAACCTTTGTTATACTTATATACGATTTAAGTTAGAAGTAAACTAATCAATGAAAGCTTATGATCAGAAATGATAAAAAAAAAAAGATAATATTTACAATTAACTGTTACTGATAATAATTGGTCGTGCAACAATTTATTTTAAGCAAGTTTGAGGAAAGAAATTCAATATTAATTATGGAAAAGAAACTTTTTTCTTTTATATTGTGAGAAATGAACTAATTAATCCATTGGCGTACACAAGATCCTTAAATTAACACAAAACTAATCAATATACATATCCATATCATAATAGTAATAATCGAGATAATATCCCCATATTAATAAAAAAAAGAAGATAATATCCCCCATTAATCAATATTGTTATTGGTTATCTCCTTAGTTAAATTGTATCCTTTAATGTTATTATTAAGTACTAAATTGATGCGAGATTGTTACAGTTTACTCAATGATTTTCAGTGCTAATTTATTTGTTGAATGTTCAATAACTACAAGATCAAAATTGGAAATAACAAATGAATTTACTAATTCTGTGAGTTTCGGGTAAGGGGCTAGGAGGGGTGCTAACCCGGCCACCCAACCCAGCAAGTAAGGGGCGGGCCGACCATAGATTCGACAAACAAAACTACTGTTTTAAGAGAATTTTATTCTATTTAAAAGAGATATATTAGTTAAATCCATTATAATAAGCTATTCAATAATTCGTTTTAACTATAACTTTGTTTTATCTTATCTGAATATTAGTATTTTTTTATGGATAATTATTTCTGAGTATTATTCTCATTGAACTTCTTATGTCAAGATATGGATCAAATAATAAATCTTTCTTTTTGAATGGTCTAGGAATAATTGCTCATTCGATTAGTTATGAAATCTATTAATTCTATGTGTGTTATCGATATATCTATGTGTGATTCATTGAGACAATTTTTTTTATACTAATTACTATAAAAAAAAATAATAATTTAGTAATGTGCAAAGTATATAAATTGACACTAAATTACTTCAATAAATTATTGGTGGCGTTAATTTTTCTATACAAAAAATAGTTGTATTAATTTTAATATTGGAGCCAAAATTTTCTATTAGTTATATATGTTTCTTTTTTGGCATATAAAAAAAATACTTGGAGCCAAAAGCTTTTCATATACCTTCTTCAACTACACTTTAAAACAACATCAACATCAACATCAACAACACCTTTAATCTAAATTAATTGGGGTTGGTGGTAGATGAACCCAATGATAAATCGAAAAAAGAACAAAAGAGAGAAACAAAGTTAAAATAAAAGAATGGTGAGAGGAGACAAGAAAAAAAGAAGAAAAGAATTAAAACAAGGGAACAATTGGAACATAGAACTACTAAAGGGTTTAACCCTCCACCAGACTTATAGCTTTTCTCCACTCCGTTCTAAGACATACCGTCCGCTCACTCCATTAGGTCTTGTTTAATTATCTTTCCCCAGGTAAGTTTTGGTCGACCTCTGCCTCTCATTGTATCTAGCTCTTGGTAGCAGACTCTTATTCTGACAGGAGCATCTAATGGCCGTCTCATAACATGCCCAAACCATCTCAATTTATGCTCCCTCATCTTTTCACATACTGGTACCACTGATACCTTTCGTCGAATATCCTCATTTTTTATCTTATCCATCTTCGTATATCCGCACATCCACCTTAACATCCTCATTTCTGCTACCCCTATTTTATGCTCATGTTGCCTATGTGCTGGCCAGCATTCCGCTCCATAAAGCATTGTCGGTCTAACAGTTGTTCTATAGAATTTTCCTTTTAGCTTAAGAGGAATCTTGCGGTCACACAAAAGCCCCGATGCATTCCGTCATTTCATCCACCCTGCTCTAATTTTATGACTTACATCCTCATCGATCTCTCCACCTTTTTGCAACATTGATCCCAAATATCTAAAAACGTCTTTTTTGGGTACCTCTTGCCCAAGTAGATGCACTGTGTCTTGATCACCGTCTTTAATCCTCGAAAACTCACACTTCATATACTCTGTCTTGCTCCTGCTTACCTTGAATCCTTTAGACTCCAAAGTGTTTCTCTACAATTCCAATTTTCTATTAACGTCATATTTGGTCTCATCAATAAGTACGACATCATCTGCAAAAAGCATACACCACGCCACTTCTTCTTGAATATCTTTCGTTAGTTCATCCATCACTAAGGCAAAGAGATAAGGACTAAGGGCTGAACCTTGGTGGACACCTAGTCACCTACCGTGATAGGGAAATACCTTGATGTTCCATTACAAGTTTTTACACATGTGGTAGCCCCATCATATATATTTTTGATTGCATTAATATACTTTAATGCTACACTTTAAAATATTAAAAAAAATCAAATTCTAAAATCATTATGATGATAAATTCTTTATAATAAATTTGTTAGAATTTATACTAATATAAACAAACAGGGTTTTCTTTTTTCTTTTTTAGTTGTACTTGTAATTTCCACTTCTCCACATGCCTTTTCATCTGTCTGTTTTAAAAAATGATTAGTGCTTTAGAAAATGTTGTTTGAATAATTTTGGATTGGAAACTATAAAAAGACTAAGTATTGCTTCTGGAAGGATCGTATGGCACAAAATTGTTGAATTTGACTCTAGCAGGGTTTGGTGAGAGGTTTCGATTCGCGCGATAAACGAGAAATATATAACGTCAAAACTATAACTATTGGAGCTAATTAAATTATGTTGATATATCACCAACTAGTCAGAAAATTATTTTCAAACTTCCATATGTATATATATGGAGTCAAATTCTTAGTGTTATATATATATTACAAAAGAACATATTAGAGTTTCACGATAAAACACACATCTTCATCTTTCTTTTTAAATAATAAGACGTATACGATAGGTTGTTTAGATGCTAAAACATGTTTTTTGAACTTCTTGTTTTATATTGATCTACTTCTATATTTTTATTTTTTGAGCGGATTATGTTGATATTATACGTTTCTATTCGAATGGCATGTGTCTTTTTCTGATATATATTTTCCCTCTCTCATTCACCCTTATAATTATTTTACATATTTACATTTTGGTTTTCGTAAAATATTTTTGGATTCTCTATATATATATATATATATATATATGTGTGTGTGTGTGTGTGTGTGAAATCTTAGTTTCAATAAATCTAAAATTTAATTTTTGATTTGTTTCGTAAGTGAGTACTTATTTTAAAAAAAAAAAATTCGACAAATTTATTATCTACTCATGAGTTAAAGGACTTTTTCAACCCATATAAGTGAGTCAAAAGTGACATGTAATTATTTAATAGATGTATAACAATTAATGTAGATACCGAAAGTGTTCATTTTTTAAAAAATAATTAGGAAACTAACCAACTTTTATTTTTTAGAAATATTCAAACCAAAATTTGATATCATTATAGTGATTAAAAATTAATTTTTATTTTTCAATCATATCGACGTTTATGTTTTATAAAATATATCTGAATGTTGATATATTTATTAATAACATATTATATATTTATTAGTATAGATTTAGAAAAATATAGATTTGTTAGTATATACTCATTACTTGCATGGGTTGATTTGAACCTAAAAATGAGGATAATGTTTTTATATATTGAGGTATGTGATAGCATTGTTTTAAAGATTTATTCACCTCACAATGCTAACTTTTAGATTGGGAATTTTTTCTAAACTACAGTAAGCTCTTTTAAAATGAATGACAAAATAACAAATAATTAAACCTCATCAACTTAGTCTCAGACAAAAGGATGAGCAAAAGGTGAAGAAAGAAAAAGATATATGTATATATAAAGAGAGAGGTGAGAAAAAAGCGAGCATCCCAAAAAAGGAATTGTCTTGTAGATAAGATTTGACTAAGTAACACTAATGAAAAAAGTCAAAATATTAGAAAAAAAGTAGGTTGGACTAACCGACAAGGTGAAAAATTTATCCCATAATTTTTATCAAAATAAAATATAAATATTCTAATTAAAAAATAATTTAATTACTCCTCCTCAAATAATTATCTTTTATCTCTACTATTATGTAACAGTACTCTTATATATTTATAATTATAACGAAACAATAAATAACCATTTCAGATGACATCCAGTATTATGTCAACATATGTGATACTTGTATTTTTTGGAAAAAAAATCTTTTAAATAAATGTTATTTACTTATCTCAAAATGAATGTTAGAGACTCAAAATAATTAATTATTTTAAATTTTGAAGAGATAAAAATTAAAGAAAAATATTTTACTGGAACTAAATAAAATTCACTTATTTTATAGTAGGATCCCAAAACAGTATTTTGAACTTTAGAAAAAAAATGAAAAACATAAAATAAATTATAGCTAGAGGCAAAAATCAAAATTTGGTAACTTTATAAGACTAAACATTTATGCTGACATTTTAATTACCAAGTTTTGAATTAAGGGAAGGAAAAAAATGAAACGTGGCAGTCAATGTTATCGATCACCATTCCATCCCTCTGCCCTCCTCATTTAAGAATTCCATCGAGTACAAGAAACCATGGACAGTAATTTCAACATCAATCAATTGTTTGAATTCTTTTTTTCTTTTCTTGATGGCATTTGTTTATACAATTGGTGGATTCCTTATTCATTCTTCTCTCTCTCTCATTACTTTATGACGACACCGGAAAAAACAAATCACCACCACCAAGAGAGAGAGAGAGATAACGATGAAAAGTGGCGAATCTCGAATGGCAACAACAACAAATTTACCTAATTAAATTAATAAATGAACAAAATTCAAATGCAGAAAATTACCTAATTAATTAAATTAAACTAATTAGTTGTTACTAGCAAAGGAAACAATCATCATCAGAAGAAGAAGTCAAGCTAAGAAGTTGCTCCAAGTACTCAGAACCCAAATCCTCCAACACCAGCACATTTTGTGAAATAATATTCACATTTTGTGATTCCATTCCATGGTCCCTTTTGTTTTTTTTGTTGGTAGCCTTGGATTTTCTTCTCATGGTGTGTTTTCTCTTGAGTGCCAACACTGGAGAGGAACCATCTTCCAATGATATTGGCCTATTATTGTTCTGCATGTCTTTGAGTGATTCCCTCACCACTTCTTCTGGGAAATTGAGCACTGCCATGGACCCTCTTGTGGACAAAGCAGCTTGGTCATAAGCCAGTGCTGCTGCTTCAGCAGTGTCAAATGTGCCAATCCAAACTCTAACACCATTTCTTGTTGAGTCTCTTATTTCAGCAGCGAATTTCCCCCATGGCCTTCTCCTCACTCCTCTAAAGGGTCTCTTGTCTTTGTTAGTTTCCTTTGGTGGTTGTGGTTGTGGTGATGCATCTGTTTCTTTGAGTTGATGGCTTGCATGAGTTAAATTGGATGACACTTCTAGTTGTGATGACTCAGTGCTGCTGACCAAGGAGCCTGAAGAATTGGAATAATCTGAGGATGATGATTCCTTGATTTGTGATTGTGAGGAGTGGTCAGTGATGGTGAAGGAATCAAGGGCAGTGGTGGTGGTGGTGGTGTTTTCTTCATTGAAGAAAAGAAAGTCTTCCCAAGGGAATGGTTCTGCACAAACAGAGGAATTTACAAAGGAAGAGTTACAGTTTTGGTATTGGAAGAAAGATGAATCAAAATCCATCTCTTGAAAATCTTAATGTAGACTAGACACCAAAATTCAGCTGTTTTGTTTTTGTTTTCTTTCCCTCTCCTCTTATGTGTGTGGCTCTGGTATGCTTTTGTGGGCTTGAACAAATGTTTGGGGTGCTTGCCTCCTTTATATACTCATTGAAAAGATGGAAACATGATGACCAAAAAGATCTATGGATAATGGATAAATAAATGGAATTAATATAAAAATGGACCGATGAATTATATATACTAAAGGTGAAGTTGGAATCTTGGTCAAGGAGGATGTCTTTGGATATCTATTTTTTATGGTATTGAAATTGTACTATTAAAGGGCGGAGCTATATATGGCCTAAGGATCTAAGGAAATGTTAAACCACCCTTAAAGAAGTTCTTTAACTTTAATATTTTTTAATGTGATTGTATTTTTATTAATTCTTTTTATATTTTTATTACAAGACAAGTTATTTAAATACGTTCTTTAATAAAATGACAATTTACAAATTTTTTTTCCTATATATCATAATATCCTTCAACTCATTCAATTAAAGAATTTTATTCGCAATATATGATTGTTATTGATAAAGAGAAATTTTTTACATGAAAAAAATTAAACACAAATTTTTTTATTAAATAAACTATTCTTTTATATTTTTATATCCTAACTTAACAAAATCTTACACCATAGTTATACGTAATATTTTTTTATCAAAAATAATATAATTTGAGTTATGCAACATCAATATAAGCAATAAAGTTTTCTTTTAAAGTATAACTGTATCTTTAAAATTTAAATTCGAAATTATTGATTAAATTAAAATAATCCTGACTAGTTGATTAAAAATAGAAATAGTAATAATAATATATGGATAAACATAATTAAAAAAATTGAAGGTAGTAGAAGTAACCCATATAATTGGTAAAGTCACGTGCGTCAAAGAAACAATAAAAAAAACGTGGGCAACTCGAGAGGGCGAATAAGGGTTTGGTTGGAGCAGTAGTAGGTTGGCGACTCCCCTAATGATGGAGAGGAAGCAACATACGCGCGCGAGTTGAAACGAAACTAAACGGTTGAAGGGCATAGTAACCAAGTGTGTCTGTTTGTCTGAGTGTCGCTCTCAGTCTCACAAGCTTTCTCTTTCACTTGCTTTGTCGCATTGCATAACACATACACCTCTCTACTCCCTAGTCTTAACAGTGACTTGTGACTTGTGAGTGAGGATTGGCCAGTGACTTTGTATTCATTGCAACCACTTGACACACACCACTAATGTGACATAGCATAATATTGCACCCAAGCCCCAGCCCCAGCCCCAGCCCCCAGCTCATCATATGCCTAGTAAGTGGGGAATTAACTTGCTTTATTTCAAGTGGAGTTTCATTTTTATACTTATTTAATCACAGATTATTCTCATATATATAATTTTTAAAATAATTTTATAAAACTCAATAAATTTATTATATATAATAATAATTTATGATTAGAAGATGATATAAATTATTTTATATTATAGTGTATAACTTTTTTTCATTTTTAATTATATAATTTTTTTATTATTATGTAAAATGTTGAAATAAAACTTTTTTAATTATTATAGATAATTTTAAAATTATATTTTTTTATTGAAATTGAGGTTTCATTTTAGTCTCATTTTAATTAATGTAATTTGTCTAAATAAAACTTTAATTTTAATTGTAAAATACTTATGCTTTATTTTACTATATGTGAGTACCTTTCAGAATAGGCTCTGGTAGCATACTTCCTTCCCATGGTAATGAATTGGATGATAAGCTGCTAGCATAGTAATTTTTAGGTAATTTTATTAGGAAATAAGTAGAAAATATTAAATAAATGTTAGAATAAAGCTAAAATTCATTATTTTTGGTTTTTATTATTAATTATTGTTATTTTAATGTTTAGGAACAATAAATAGAAAAAAAGAAGCAAAATAAAGAAGCAACTGAAATCTGCAGCTCACGCATATCACGCCAAGACCACGTTATTCGTGCCATACCTTCTGGAAGCTCACGCGGATCGCGCCAAGATGGCTCTAGTCGCGCCACACTCACTGCCTGTTGACGCTGATCGCGCGAGACTGGGACGCTGATCGCCCGAGACTGGCGCCAACCAAGCAGACGTTACGGGAAATTAAAAAACAAGCTTAAAGATAAGATAAAAAGATAAGCTCTTAGGGTTTTGCTAACCTAGTTATAAATAGGAATGCAATAGGACGTTTTTAACATAGAAAACACACACAGAGACAGAAACATAAGAAGGAAGCATTGAAGGAGATCAAGAACGCCTTGAGGATTGAGAATAAAGCCAAGATTGAGGGGTTTGATTACTCTTCTGCTTTGTATTCTTTCTCATCTATTTTCTCATCATTGTACTGAGCTAGACATAACCATGTCTGGCTAATTCCTCTTTGATTGTGGTGAGGCCAAAAGCCAATGTGAATTCTTGTGTGGATTGAATTGATATTGATGAATCTTATCATAATTGTTTCTCTTTATCTTGTTCTTCAAATCTGATTGTCATTGATAGACTTGATCAATCTATTAGGGGTTCTAAGGGCTAGAATTCACAATAAAGATATTGGAGTTTTAGTTTCTGAAAGCGATAAAGTAACAATTCGACATTACCTAGAGATAGGGATGAAGGGTTGTAAAGCATAGTATGCCAACTTAAAACTTAATCTGAAAATGGGTTGCTAAGGGATTAGAATTCTTGATTAGGATTAAAGGGTTAAAATGATCGAGGAATCATGATTTAACTAATTATAAAAGGCATATCTTTGAGCAATTATATTAAGTGACATTAATTATCCATTCAATTACATGAGTAGGGAACAAAGGTGATTGTGCTTTCACCACAATTCTTCTTTATAAATTATGAATTTACCATCAATCTCTTCTTTAATTTCAATTACAATTTATTTCTGTTATTTTAATTTATTCAATTTACAACACAAATTACAAACAAAATTATTTTAATTTTTATTTCTTCCAATTTAAAGATAATAATTACAAATAAGTTAGTGTCTCAATCCTCGTGAAGACGATGCTCTTCTTATCATCATTTTATTACTTGAACGATAGGTGCACTTGCTGTGAGTTACGCATCAAGTTTTTGACGCAACATGGGACAAATTAAAATATAAAGATTCTAGCTGTGTTACTTTTAAAACTTAAAGTTTAATTTTAATCCATTTATTTGACATGAATATTTAGAGTGTATTTTTTTTAAAATGTCTTGATCCAAAAAACTATGTAAATATTTATTTTGTAATATTTTTTTAAAACAAATCACAAAACCTACTTGAAAACAACTTATTAAAATTGCCTAGTAGTAGAGGATCGAAGTAGATGCATGTGGTCTTAGGTTTAATCTTTATTGTGTCTATCATTGTGCATAAAAAAAACTAGTGAATTAACCAAAATATTTTATCTATTAATTTCACATTAATTAGTGAATTTATATAGACTAAAGACATGTTTAAGCCTTAAAATAACAAACATAATTATTCAACTATTGTATCTATCAGTTTCACATTAATTAATGTAAATTCTTTAATTTAATCCTTCAGATTTATATGCGTTATTAAATTGGTAATTTAAAAGTATATTGTTATATTTTATATTTTAAAGACTAAATTTATTATATATTAAGTTTTTGGATAAAGTATGTTTTTTCCCCTCTCATAGTAATAGGTTTTATATTTCGAAGGACTGAAATCGAATAAATTTTTTTGGGGAACTAATTCCAAATTCAAAATACCAAAAACATATTTTATCTTAATTTTTTAGTGACTAGTTAAATGATAAAATTCTAAAAGGACTAACATAATGATAATTTAAATATTTATGAACTAAATTTGAAAACATATATCTTTCTAAAAACTAATATACAATGATTTACATAATTCTAGAAGACTAGCTAAATTAACATCCTGATAATTAGTTTAATGAGGTACATAATGTAACATTATATTCATATGACTTCACTCCATATAGTTGAGTGCACTCCTATGTCTGCGTGATATTTCCGTTCGAAGAACCTGCCTCTGTCTTATCTAAATTAGTGAATTCCAATTTCCTTGCCCTAAACAGTTGGGACCCATACACACATGCTACATGTCACATCAGCCGCCAGCGTGCCCTGTTTTCCCCTTAGCTCGAAGGGAATCTATGAGTTAATTATTTATTTTATGTTATATAGACGAGTTAATTAATTAACCCTGTATTATGTCAAACCTTTGTTAAATTTCATTTTCTCTTCACACGAAAATAGATATTTATTATATAAAGTTCTACAAGTTTTAACCATTACATGTTGTTAATATTAGAAAGAAATTTAACCATCAAATCCTACTAATGTTTGGTATTTTAAAATATGGTTCTTCTGGAAGACAAAAGTAATATATAGAAAAATCAACGCTCTTCTTTTTAATCAGTATATCTATAATCAAAAGATGAAAAAGATTCATAGTGGATACCGTTTAAATGATTTTTAAAATATTAAGAGAATGCAGACGATTGATATACATATGAATGATTGAAACTTTTTTTGTTGGGCATATATGATCAGCAACTTGTAATAAAGCATCTTCCACTTGCTGCTATTAAATGTTTAGAATTTATTAACGGAAGAAGATACATGCATCTTTGCATCTATGATCTCTACAACTTGCATTGTCACCAACGAACATATTTGACATTTCATTTTCGCTGATAAAGACGGATGGTTTATCATTTAACAATTGCTTCAGACAAGAATAAGCTGGTCCACCAGATCGTCCGGACTCAATTTCAAAGTTCAAAGTCAAGAGGAATAACATATAGAAGCCTTTGTTGAATGTGAATGTATAATGTATGTCCTCGCATTATTTGTGAAGGAGGGAGGAGAAGGAACCATATATCAGAATGAGCTTCCAGATACGTAAGTTGATGTGTATATATAAAAAATTGTCGATAAGACCCTATTTTTTTTCTTAATTACATTTTTCATCCGCTAGATATATATCAGATATCATGTGACTTTAATCTTTCAAATTTTAATCATGTGAAACCAG
This sequence comes from Glycine tomentella, assembly GCA_007407185.1. Lineage (NCBI taxonomy): Eukaryota > Viridiplantae > Streptophyta > Magnoliopsida > Fabales > Fabaceae > Glycine > Glycine tomentella. The sequence continues at coordinate 185,418 of PYAF01000664.1, read as the reverse complement.
ATTAGATCCTCTAATTATTGTAATATTAACATTGTGAATTTGATTTTTTGGTCAATTTTTCTAAAATAAATTTCCTAACATAACACTGACATGTTAATGATGTGATAACTAATAATATATTGATTGACGCATAAAATAATATGACTTAATTAATTTTTTATCCCTATGGTATCTTAATCGTGAAAGATTAAAAGTTCAATTAAGTCAAGCTAGTAGGTATTTAACAACTCGTCAATAGTTACATCATCATTTTTTTTATGGATGTTTAGATATTGGTATGAAGTAATTTTTGTTGAAAATAATGACTAATTTTTGTTGGAAATCATGAACACACATAAGATATGTATTTTTCTTTCAACACAATTTATTTCATAACCAAAGTCAGGATTCGAATCTTAGATTATTTGGTTAAAAGACACAAGTCGTTATCACTTATATTATTGTTAATTTGTCACATCATCATCCAGTATCGATCATGTCAATAAATTTATAAAATATTCAATGAATCACATAATTGCATACTTACAAAATCCAATTTGCACAATAAGAACCCAAGAGATCAATCTCAACTAATTATAATACTTAAAAGAATCAAAAGTGCAATTAAATCTTATATTTTTAACACTTTTTTGTGGCACTTGTTTTTTCTATTTGGTGAAATTCAGGTAGCTCATACTCCCTGCATCCCTATAATAAGATCCTCTCAACCAATTTATAAAATTTTAAAAAATTGGTTAATTTAATTAATAATATTAAATTTGTCAATAATTTATAAGATAAATGACCACTTCCTTCACTAGAAGTGTAAAACGATGACAATTTAGACAATAAATTAAGAACAAATTTTAATTTATAGTTTTCAAATGTGCAAAAAGTGTGATAATTAGGTCTTGTCAAGTTTTGTTGATCGTTTTGTTATTAAATTGTAATGTTCAAGAATTAGTTTGACATATTTTAAGCTGTATTTTGAGAATTAATTTAATAATAAAATTTAAAGTTTAGAGATTATTTGACATTAAGTTGTAATGTTCATTTTTTACACCTTTAATAACTAAATCAAAATTTTTATTCTAGGACTAAATTGTCATCATATTACACTTTCAAGGATTAACCTTGAAAGTGACCATTTATCTTAATTTATATTATTCTTTCAAAATTTTCCTTAATATTTTTTAAAATTAATCATATTTCTCTTTTCACTTAATTACTTCTCACTTAATTGTTATTCATCCTCTCCAATCCTTAGAGAAAGTGTTTACCTCATTAATTTTAGCATTTACTTTTTAGCTATTTTTTAATTAAGAGTATTTAATAATAAAAAATAATTAATGCAAGAAAAATTTAAAAAATGTCTCATAAAAATAAACAAGTATTTTTTTTAAAAGAGTCTTACATAAAAACGAAAGAAGTATTAATTAAATAATTGAATCCTATTCTTTATTTTGTGTGTTCTATTTAAAACTAGTAAGACCAACATAAATTTTAACCAAAATGAGAAGTGATGAATTGGTAAGAGCATGTAAGAGTGTGTTGCTAATATACTATCAATAATTTTATATAGAATATAATTTATTTTTATCGATCCACCGGTTAATTATATAACTAAATACTATTTTGATTTTTTGGGGTAAAAAATCAAAAACTATAAATATGTAATCTAATATAGTACATATGTTTATATATTTTAAAAGTATATACTACGTACGTCATTTTTTTATGTATATTAATACAAGATTTTGTAGATATAATAGATTTGAAAGAAAAGTTTGAATCCAACAAAAGGTTCTAAGATAAAATTATTCATTAAAAATTATGAAATAATGTAATAATTAATGTAACTTATAGTAATTACTGTAGAAAAAAAACATTTATCGTTGATCAAAATTCAAATCTATAGTGCAAAAGTCAACGTTAAGTACTGTAAAATTAGCATTATCACAAGACTGACAATATGAAATGTTTTTCATAAATAAAATAATCAAACACATAAGAGAATGTTAATTCAAAATTGTCTTGATTAGACATAAGAAAAATTAAGTAACTTTAAGAGACACTACACTCATAAGCAAAAAAAATACCTCAAACCATCACACTAGTGTGAGGAGGTCAATCATCAAGTTCAAAAGATCTTCAAGTCCTAATTTTACTTTAAAAAAAAACATGAAAACACTAGATAAAAACATCAAATCTCAAGGTCCATCATCTTCAAGCTTCTTCTCCTTTTTTTTTTTAAAAAAAAACTTCAAGCTTCTTCTTTGTTGCATCCTATTAGTGAATAGATAGACACTTAAAACTTGAGACGATCCTCCTCTTGATGCTTCTATTTCATCAAATCTTTTGATAAATATTTGTTTGAATCTATACTTGATCTAATTGATAATATATGAGACAGTACCTGAGCAACTTTATTTATTAATGTAGTACTAACATATCAATCTTAACATTATATATATAATTAAATCGTAAATTAACATGCATATAAAGCTTAAATTAGGATGCATTAATTAATATGATATTCTACAAAATATCATTAATTCATTATTGGCTAAAAAAATCTATTTAAAAATATAAAAACTGAATCATATTGAAATGAAAGAATTATGAAATTAACTTAATGGTGATGAGAAAAGAAAAAAAATCGAGTTCAATTCTTTTTATCAGTCATATATATATATATATATATATATATATATATATATATATATATAAAGATACCAGAGATACCAAGAAAACAAAATACAAAAAGGTATATTGAAGGATAAACTCTTTGGAACTTTAATTATGCAGCTCGATTCTAAGAAGGGCGCCACCTAATGACTAACAAAAATTAATATTTATCGATGATAAAATCATATTGAAATGATCTTAGTATGATCCCAATCCATTCTCAAACTACACTAATTCTGAAAAATCGTAACTTATCAAAATCAATTTCAAGCCACTTAAGATCGGTGGGACGCAACGCACACGTACTCTATACAATATAATCAATATTTTAATAACAGCAATATATTAATTAAAATATTCCCGTCGAATCACTTTCGTGTCTTTCTATTACGAGATATATATGTTGAGGCAAACAGCTCAGCATATTGGCAGTTTCCAATATGATTTTCTAAACATTAAATTTGGCATCTCTAATTGTTACCTTAGATGTAGTAAAACGTCATCTCAACATCAGCCAAGGTAGATTGGATGATATTGCAAGTAAATTAATTAAATAATAATTAACTATGCCGAAAAGAAAAGTGTTCAATTTATTGAATAGGCAAACAATATACTATATGTTAAAATATTCTCTTGGATCTACTTAACAAATGACAATGATACATTCCCTACTTAACGGATCAATTAAAAAGGATTCTTTCAGCTGGTAACTTGCTACCTTTCTTTTGTGTTTTGGCTAACACTCACTTATTCAAAACTCACTTTTCTAAACTCTTAAGTGGCGACTCTAAATAATTATGTTAGTTATGTCAAGCCGTTGTCATCTCAGGCTCAGCATAGATAAATGAAATAAAATGTTTTGTTTTGCAACTTCTGCTTTATTTTTTTAGTAAAACAAAATATATTATTTTTAACTTTATGTTCTGTTTTATTATATTTTATAATGTATTTAATTATAAAATAATTTTCCATATATTATGTTTATTCTTATTGTTATTTTATATTTATCAAACGTTGCTATTTCTTTTTTTGTTTGAAAAATTGTAATTTTTTTTGTTATGTATGAGAATGGTTTCAACCAATTATCTGTCTGAACTCTGAATGTCTGCGATGTTGGTAGACAGTTGCTTTTATTGCCCCTTTGAACATAAGACTTTCTACTGTTTTACATTAAATGCATCGTATTTCTTATCGGTTGAATATTGCAACTTGTTTAAAAGAAGAAACTTAATAGATAAGGTCTTCTTAAGACGGTTTAAGGAATTAATAACAGTGTTAAGCCTGCTGCATTGAAAATTATAGTATAATCAATATTTTAACCTTTGCATTACATATCATAAATATTTTTAAATTAAATTTTATATTTATAAATATTTATATATAAAAATTATATTATAATCAAATTTGTAATAAATAAATATTTTTAAATAAATAAATCATATTTTAGAGTTATAGTAAACAATTTAAATTGAGATATAAACTTTATTTTCAATTCTAAAAATTTTAAAAACTATTAAAATACAGTTTAGAAATAAGGATAAAAAAATAATAGATTAAAAGGGATAAATAATCAAGAAAACCAAATATAAAAATAAA
>PYAF01000664.1:169893-181055 GCA_007407185.1 Glycine tomentella | reverse complement strand
GACTATTAAGAATGTCTAATGGAGAGAATATAAAAATGAGACTCCTACTATTTAAATTATGTATTTTAATTTATAAATAAAATAATATATTAATAATTTTTTTAATACTCCATTGTTTTTACTTTTGATTTCATTTGTTTGATATATATATATATATATTGATAATCAGATACTAAATATTAATACTTCTCTCAAATTAAAAAGGATTCCTAACTTTAGTTTATCACATTATAAAAATTAATTTCTTTTATTAACAATTATTAAGCAGATTAGAATTATCATTTATCATGTATGTATAGTTTCAACTAATGTTTACATAAAACATTCAAAATTTACAATTAATTTATAAAAAAATAATACTTAATGATATATCATGTAAAAATTGAGTGAGAACTATAAAAATAATAATCATTAAGTACCTAGCTAATAATTTCTGCTATATGTGAGATCCAACCGCCAGTTCATACTTTTGATATTTTAATCTATATTCATACAATAACTTATCACTTAGATGATTTAGATCCGTGAATTTAAAAAATATGAAAACGAAATCTTCATAAATAAATAAATAAAAAATATGTATATAATGCACATTGATGCACCCACGTGCGCTGCCAGCAACACGGCAAGTGCGACAAAGCCCATGCTCTTGGCCATCGTCATACATGCACCTATCATTCCCAGAGAGGTCAACTTCAACACACTAAAAAAATTAATATAGATATTTATGGTTTACAAGAATATATTCAACTAATTCAAGTGTTGAATTTCAAACCGTCACATACGACCCTCTGGTCAAGCCTCATAGCCAAGAACTCACGCATGCATAAATAATATATATAGTGGTGTCATCACATATCCATCCCCATCCAATATAACACCTTCCTCAACTTAGCTAGCTAGAAGACATAGTAATCATAATATATACCTAACACACATAACAATAACTTAGCAACATTTTTTACTTCCTTTCCTTCTTTCTTTCTATACTTTTTGTTGTTAATTCTAAGTTCTAAGAGAAGAAAAATGGAGGGTCGAAGATCATCAGTTTCAAATGGGAATGGTGAGGTTCGTTATAGAGGTATTAGAACAAGGCCATGGGGAAAGTTTGCAGCAGAGATTCGTGACCCTACAAGGAAAGGAACAAGGATATGGCTTGGAACTTTTGACACTGCTGAACAAGCTGCACGAGCTTATGATGCTGCTGCTTTTCATTTTCGTGGCCACAGAGCAATTCTCAACTTCCCAAATGAGTACCAATCTTATAATCCAAACTCTTCTTTGCCTATGCCTCTAACTGTGTCAGCTCCTCCTCCTTATTCTTCTTCTTCTTCCACTTCTAATTATTCCGGTGATGATAATAACCACCTTGTGAGACCTGTTTTTTCTGGAGAAATAATGCAAGGTGGTGATCATGCTGATGATACTTTTGAGTTGGAGTACTTCGATAATAAATTGCTCGAGGAACTCCTTCAGATGCAAGATAACAGACACTTCTACAAGTGAAATACAACACAAGCCAACTATGTTGTTTTAGTCACTGGCATGAAATAAAATGCAAAAAAATGTTGTTGATTTTATTTAATATATTTTGTTTGATTTGTTTTTGTAGCTGATCAAAGTTCTTCGAAATAGATTGGACATTTGTTGTTATTGTAAGGACTCAGTTATGAGAATAATAAGCGACATGCCAATTTAATATATCCTTGTTTTGGTGAAGGGTATTTTGCTAAGCATTGTGTATGTTGTTGATTTCTTTTATGTTCACACCCATACATTTTCTGATGTTTAATTTGTCCAAATTCTTATTGCTAACTTGATCAACAATGCATTTAGATCCATTAAAAGCAATATATCCAGCAAACAAGGGACAAGTGAGTGTAAAATATAATTCTTACAAAAGAACTACTAAAAAATTAAGGATGTAAACGTACACTTTGGATCATATAATTAATTCGTGATAAAAGCATTAATACATCCCACGAACAACGTGGCCGAATGATAATGTATGCCAATATGCCATAAGTACATAACAACATGGAAATAAACATGAAACCTTGAAATATTCCCCCAGGATAATATATTTAAAGACCAAATTGCTAATTAATGGCATTCAGCTTTAATCATATAAAGGAATAAGGAATAGTGATGGAAAATCGGAATTACACATCTTCATCGCTATCTTTTTACCTTTTTTCTATTAGATCAAAGGATAATCATGACATTTTTATGGAATGGTGGGGGAATTTTGTCATCAAACAAAAACTTATCATCTATTTACTTTTTCTCATCTCATTTCCACCCCTTTTTTTATCTCTCTCTTTCATCATATTACTTATCTCATTAAGTAATTTCTCTTTCTATTGTCTTTCGTTCTCTTCTCTCTCTCTATATGTCTTTCTTCTTTCCATCTCAATCCACCCATAGGGTTAACAAATTAAATATCAATGCTCATGAAATCTACACAAATAAAGAGAGATTTGGTCACCTTCCGTGCAATTTACAAATTACTACAATCTATATACATGCTCAAATGTGTAGGAGTATTTATAGATCAAATTGTGTTGGATTTGATTAAACCTATTACCCAATCCAATTAGCATTGTATGAGTTTGGTTAGATTAGATTTGTGAAATTTTATTGTGCAACCCAACCCAAATCCAATTAAGAATTTTTTGTGATATTTTTTTGGGGTTGGGGTCTATCATGTTTAAACACTTTTTTAAACTCCCTAAAACTGATAGTAAGTACAATAAATTGTGAAATTATTAAAATTTTATTATTAATTTTTAATTGACGTAGGATTACCTTATCTCTATACTACTTACAGGCTATCAAATATGCAACTAATCTATACGATCCACCTACCAGCCCTACCAAAATACAGAGTATAGATAATATGCAAGATTATAAACTTTCTTTCACAGCCGCACCAATCAATTCATGGAAAGGATCAAGATCCCAAAATGCAATTAGTGGATAACAATGAATTGGAAGCGTTTAATTGGTAGGAATTCTGTTGGAACAGAGGGTCCAGTTTGTAATTGACTACTATGTAATACGGATACGTGCAAAAAAAAAAAAAATACACCGTATCAGACACGTATCCGATACGGATTCATGGCCGATGCTGCAATTCGCGTATCCAATTGTCAAAGCATTTTGTGCTCATCTCAGAACTTCAAGCATTTTGCGCTCACCTAAGAACTTCAAGCACCCTCCCCGTCCGCACGCTCGCGCACCGTCGCTTCCTGGTCGCAGCTCATGCGCCCCCCTCGCGCCCCCAGTTGCTCGACAACCAGACATCAGCTCACCGTCACCGCACAGTGGCACCAGCTCACTGTCGTTGCACGCTGCTCATCGTCATCGTCTCTACTATTGATCCCTTCCGTTAACCCATTTTATATTTCAACTAGGCACCAGCGAAAAGTGAGAGCTATTTAATATTTCATTTTATTTATATCATTTTCTATTACCATTATTCAATTTGTATTTAATATTTTTATTAATTACAATATATGTTTTTATGATTTAAAAGCAATTTGTATTGTAAAAGAATTATTATTTCTTTTTGTTTAAAAGCAAATATTCCTTTTATTATATTTTATTAATATGAAATATATTCTATATAAAAAAATTTATTTAATATTAAGACGTATTGAGAACGTATCGAAATATTAAAAATTTTGAAGAATATATCGAAGTTACTTATTGAAAATGTATCGAAAACGCCGTATCGATATTGATACTACATAGATTGACTATATATAGGATTCATTTACACCAACATCAAGTGTTGACAGTTACACCAATCCATTAAACTTAAATAATCTTTGTGCAGTTGATATGTAAACTCGAGTATGGAAGTGTTTAATGTACAGACTGCAGGTATCTAAACATATATATTTGTGTGGAAACGTTTAATGTGCAGACATGCAACGACAAAATTGCTCCATTGCACTTATATGTGGGACACTTATAGATGCAATTATTAAATACATGTCAATTAATGTCCCCAGCAAAGATATTTGTGGGGTGAGTGGGGACAATAAAAATTCTTTGTACAGCAACAATATTTTTGAATCATTTCTTTTTTTTCGATTAAGACTTCTTTCTCTTGAAAATCTTGACGAAAATAATTTGCGTAATTGATAATATTTTATTCAGAGAACATATATAATTGATGGCAGATAAATTTTTTTTTTGTAATGATATATAATTTGAATCTGAGTAATGTTTCTAAGTAATGAAACATTTATTTTTGATTCTTTAGCAAATTAAGTTATGATGCATTTTAAATTAAATTGAAATAAGTAAATAGTTACTTTTAAATAAATTTTAGAATAGATTGTTTTTAATATATGTCTATACAACAATACTCGATCCTTAAACAATGTCAAGTAAAAGGTAAATTGTTATCTACAGAATGTTAACTAATTCTTAAAAAATATATTCATAAACAATATATTTTTTTGGTTAAATTCCCCACAGAAATTTCCCCCCAAAATAACTCTATTTGATATACGATTGGACATTAGATTGGACATTTTCAATTCAAATATTCTGCAAGAAACTAGCCTATTGTATTTATACATTTGTAGATAATATATATTGGCCATTTAGCTGGTTAATTGCATCTGATAGCTTTCTATTATGTAGAGAGAAAACATAACAGAAAAAAAATGCAAAAACAAGAGAAAAAAAATTAAATAAAGTAATTAATTTCTCATATATGATTGAAAAGAAAAGTGAAAAAAAATAAAAATATGTTATTTACTTTTATTTGCATATAATATAATAAGAGTAGAAAGATAGATAATTGTATTATTTAATCAATTTTTTTTCTTTCCCATTTTTTCTCAATTTAAGGAGAGAAATTTTTTCATAAGTGTCATATTTTTCTTTCAGATTTATTTACACTCTTCATCCGAACAATTACAAATGTAAAACCCACTTTAGTTTTTTTATTTGTAAGAATTATACTTGGATATTAAAAAAATTATAACAACTTGTTTATAATGTTTAACCAACCGAATCAATCGAGCTAAATCCATTTGGTAAAACCCATATATTCTCTATTTTTCTTTCTTTTTCTACAAATAATTGTAAAAATGTCACATTACTTTTATTTATTTTGAATTCTTTAATACTAGCATACATATAAATAACCTTTTCTCGTACACATCTTTAAAATAAGAAATAAAAAAAAAATTAATATTTTTGGCTTTATGATTTTTTTATAAAAAATATTTCTTCTAATTAAACAAGCTTATTGTTTTTTCCCCACTTCTTCTTATCCATTTTCTTTCTATGAAAAAGACAAATTAAGTCACGATCATATAATTATGACTTGTGAGCTTTTTTCAACGAAAAAGACAACCAGTTACAAATATAAGAAACGAAACCAAATGTCCTCTTCTAGCGACGAGAGGGCCTAAATTATTGATGGTGTTTTGTCCTGAAGTTGATTTATTTGGAATGACTCTAAGGAGAAAATGTGCCTTTGGTTAGATAAATGATATGCGTGATTTTCTACTCTTGGCTATATTTTGATTGGATAAAGATGGCAGACACTTAAAAGGGTATGGTTGACACTTAATAAATCTCATCAAGTAAAGGGGAATTTTCTTAAAACTTTTTAGATTTTCTTACTAACCACAATGAAGCTATTCTTTGAAATTCTACATAATAATTACGAAAATCTATAGAGAATAACTGAATACTGAATAACTCCTACAATATAAAAAATGTTAGAGTTGTTGGTTAATTTCAGTTTATGAGAAGAGTTCAATTTCTTTTCTTTTATTATTTTTTATTCTATCAATATACGTGGAATAATTTGTTCAAATAGAACCTAAATATTTATTTATATAAGTATTTGTGTATGGGCCTTGGGCTGGTTTTATTAGCAAGCAAAGCAATTTGGGCCGGGCCGCTGTATGCTACGAAACCAAGGCCATTGTGCAACAAACGCACAAAAGGTATGGAGGGGGATATTTATTAACATTGAGGCTTGAGCATTTGCTTCATGTAATGACTTTTTTCATTTTTGCTAGTTTTATATCTAATTTAAACTAAGACACCATGTTAAAATAAAAATATTATTCATTTTAAAACTTTTGAAATGAAGTATTTTAGTTTATAAATAGGTGAGTTTATTTTAACTTATGTGTGGTTTATCCCCCCCTCCCCCCGCGACCATTGATTTTCTAGTAATAAATAAATACGAGAAATTTTTAAGTAAAAATATATATTTAATTTTAAGTGATGAGTATGTTCTGAAAAATTATTATTCTAAATTGTATATAATATTACAACAAAATATGGATGATATATATATATATATATATATATATATATATATATATATATATACACACTTATTAAAGATAAATATATTTAATTTTGAATGAGTATTTCTTGAAATTGCTATTATTGTGTTCTTAGTAGGACCAATGTCTCCAGATCTGTTTCGATTTGTATCTCTCTTTCTCTATGTGTATAGGGGCTTCTTTTCTAGTGCTGGGATGAATATCTGAAAAAGGATTCTGATGTTCAAGTTAGTATGTGAATCAAGAATATTATAGAAAGAATATTACTTACCTTCTTTTGATGTCTCCTTCTATATAAGTAGCAGGGTTGAGGTCGAACGTGATAATCGTCCACAACGCTCACTAAAGACACTACAAGGTTGTGGAGGTCGATTACCTCCAATCCGATCTCCTATAGGCCCACTATATTATAAGTCCTCCAAGATCTTAGACTAGAGTAGACGAAAGAGCTTGAGAAATGTATAGTGTAAGTACATGATAGTGTGATCTGTAACATGTCGAAATGTTGTTGCAAGACGACGACCCTCAACGTACGTAGACTGAGGTCGCTATGTGATACGGACACTTGAAAGAGGTTTTGCAAAAGAAACTCATGACTACTGCCAAGCGAGACCATACAACACAAGCAAACCGTACGTACCTTACACATCTCCATGTCATATTTAATTAGTTTCCTTGCACTGCTTAATTTGTCTCATTACAATAACTAGTTAATGTCCCTGATAAGTCACTAGAACAAAATAAAAAATCTGTTTTATTTAGCAACTAAGTAGGAGGTCAATTATGTAGACAGGCTATTCTTGTGACCTTGTTAATCCATCAATCCCTTTCTTTTTAAGTGTAACCTCAAATATATAGGTAGATTTCGTGGTTGCTTAATCAAACATAAGTAACTTTTTGGAATAGACCTGTATCCATAATTCAACATTAGTATGTGGTAGAACTTTCTCAACTAATGGAAATTCTTATCTGTTGGAATGAAAAACAAACACATCATTTAGGTGGTTTTTCTCCATTATCCTATTAATTTTTAATAATAATAAAAAAATCCACTCACATTAATCCGTGAGTTTTAATCTAGCTTTCTGGATTCCCCTAACAATTAAGATTTGATGATAAAAAATAATAATTTGACTGTTAAAAAATATAAGAAAGAAAATAATATATTTTATAATTTTTTAGTATGCTGAATTGTATGAATATTTATTCAATATTGATTGATATAATTCATATTAATATAATTGAGTTTTTACTGAACATACATTTATTAAAAAAAAATCTCTCTAGTGTCCATTTATTCGGCGAGAAGCCTTCACGTGCTTTACACACGTTAAAAATTTTATTATTTATTCAGTAAATAATAAATATTACGTAAGACCTCTATTTTAATATGTGAAAACACGCGCATACTATGCTACAATATTATAATTATATATAAAATTAAAAGATAATCAATAAATCATTCAAAAATTATATTAACACTTAAATATTTTTATTTAAATTTACGAGGATAAATTTTTTTATTTATAAATAAGTAAATTTATAGTATTTTAATGACATTGTACTGATATATATTTCACCTTCAATTTATTTAAAACTAATTGATGTAATAAAGTCTACATTATAAAATTTAATAAATGCTCATTCATTGTTATTTTTAAAAATCACATACAATGTTATTATATATAAAAATTTGAAAATAATAAATAAAAATAAAAGTATAATCGAAATGAACTAAAATATAACAAGTTAATATCCCTTAAGTTTAAAAAATCTTAACAAGTTAATATTATACGTGCATATTTTCCATTTAACAAAATTATCTTCGTATGATTATGGCACTACTTACAATATTTCAAACAACATAACAAAAATAACATAATCAGAAAAGGAAAACATATATCAACGCAATTAGTAGCCCAGCCTTAATTATTTTAGTGGATAGCTTTGAAATTTTTACGTTAGTTCTGAATTTGTTTAATAGATTATAGATGTTAGTAGTAATAAGTATTTTAGGATACTTACTAATATATTTTCATCAAATACTTTTAGGTTTCAACATTTACTTAGAGTTTTTAATAATGTTGTTAGTAGATAAATTATTTTAATTACCAAATTTTTATAATAATTGTGCCTCGTAACATGTGAGGTTGATGAGTTAAGAGATTCACATGATACCATTATCACATCGATTTACACCTAAATATCTGAACCATGCATGAGCCAAATGAATCTGTACACAAATGTATGTATCTGGACACACCTTGCGCCGCGCAGCCTCTCGTCATCACTGTCATGCAAATTGCATCTTTTTCAATGTTCAAGGATGCATGCATATGTATGCATGCACCTCTCTAATTGCCACTTGTTTTCAAATTCATATAGAACTCTCTCTCTCTATATATATATATATGTAAGACCACCTGTTACATATATAACTTGGTTGGCATTTGGCAATGACATTTAATTTGTCTCAATTTGGCTGCTACGTTGAGCAATGAGTGATATGAGAGGATTTTGAATTTCATTTGTTATTGCTGCATATATAATTTGACCAGGGAGCAAAACAACTTGGACGAGAAAGTAAAAAAGGTAAGCACTGATATATGTGGTTGTTGTCGCAGTTTCGTTGTTATTTTTGATATTGATGGAATTAATTGTGAACAAATGCGACTCGTGTGATTGCAATTTTGGTTACCATGCGATTGTTATAACTCGAAACACCACCTATTTTGAAAAATGATTGTTATTTGGAGGGTTTACATGAACAATTCAACCAACAAAATGGATCTGTCATCGTTTAGATCTAGAAAGATTTGGTTAGTTGTAGTCAAGGATCTCTCTCAATTTGTCAGTACTAGTACTTCACAAAGATTAGGTCTCTTTAGGAAGAACTGGGTGAATATTGATCAATTCATACCTAGCTATCTCTTGTTCAACCTCTTCTTGATCATAATCATTTGGAGTACGCCATATGGGAGTTACGCTCATATTTTGTTGGAAATGGAATAACAAAGATAGAAGAAGAACTTACACTAAATTAAAATTTCACTTAAGAACAAAATATTACAACAATAAAATACAAGTGTTACAATACTAACTCAAACTTTGTATTTCTCTTAAATCTCTATTTCTTTTCTCTAAATGTTTCAACACTCTCTTTCTCATTTTTTTACACACTTTTCTCTTCACTTCCTTAGTTTCACTATATGCATACAAATGCTTAACATTCAATCCATATATATAATTAAACATAGAAGAATTCAGGCTAAACTTGCCAATCTATAATAACCACAAGTTACAACTTTGGACTATCTTTATGACTTTGAAGATTTCAAGTTGAACTTGACAAACTCTAATATCATTCAACACATATGTAGATAAGAATGACAACTCAAAATGACTTGGATGGATAAGAACAAAAATCTTCTAAATTCTTCAAATTTTTTCCATAATTTTCAACAAACTTCTATAAGTATCCACACAATTCTACAAGCTTTCATAAAATTTCATAAGTTTTTAAGCAATTCTTTAAGGTTCCATAACTTTCATTGGTAGTGGAGGAAATCAATTTGAATTTGAATTCTTTGATGAAAGTAAAATCAATTTTGAATTCTAAGATATTTGAGGTCAGATGTCATTAATAGATCCAATTAATCCTTAATTTCCATCAATAAATTAGGTATCAACCAGTCTAATTGTCTTGCAATGATGTATTTGTGCCTTTTCTTTTGGTTATATAGCATTATTTTTTAAAAAAAATTATAGGCAAGAAATGCTTTATTAATATACAATTATTAAAGTACACGATGTGTGCCTCAATTGAAAAGAACGAAATATAATAGTAGCATTATTTAAAACAATTGAAACTCGGGTGCACTCTTACGTACAGTCTTACCTTATACATTTGGTGCGTGCTATCTTTAAATTGGAGTTATGAATGGGTCTTTGTATTTATGTAATCCTAATATCAGTGATGATCAGTGGTACATCTGCGCATTGTAAATTAGTTTGTAAACATACATAGAAGAAACTGGTACTTAATTACTACATATCTACATATCACATGTCTGAGCGGGCCAGTAAGAAGTTATTAAGATATTAAAAGCATTGAATTGCTTCTGAAAATTTTCTGATTTAATTTCTCTTTAATGCAGAGTGGACTTTGTGAAGGTAAAATTGTTCAACCAACTTCTTCAGAAACAAGGTATGTAAAACCTCCCCAATATTTAATTATTGACCATGTAATTAATTGTTATATATATATATATTGCAAAAGTGACATGAAAATGATGAAAATCTTTAGTTTATTGTTGGTTTTACGTATATGTTTGAATTGTTCTCTGTAGACGACAGGATTCAAATTCTTAAGAGACATGCTAGAGGAGAAAAGCCTAAGTAGTAAAATTCAAAGCTTTTATGTTTCTAAAATTAGATTTTATATTCTCTCTCTATATATATAATTGGTTCCTTAATTTTTCTGTTAATTTAAATTTGTTGTGCTTGTTGAAGATTGACATGGGATATAACGTCCAATTTATGAAAAGGGGATGTTTTTTTTCTTCTTTAATTACTTATTGGTGATAATTTTTAAATTATTTATGAAAAATGGGTAAATCGATTTCTATAAGTAAAGTAGTAAATCTTTTTACGACTTATATTTTCTTATTTTATTTTATTGAAATCATGTATTTATTTATGACTTGTATAATGTAATTTTTTTTAAAAATACGACTTCAAAGTTGTAAAATTAAATTGTAAATAAATATACGACTCCTTTATAATTTTATTTTAATTGTATACGACTTTAAAGTTGTATTTTTTTTTTAA
>PYAF01000664.1:152741-169793 GCA_007407185.1 Glycine tomentella | reverse complement strand
ATTATTTTATTTACATTTTGTAAACAAAATATTTTAAAATATTAAACAAAACAAAAGTTTAAAACATTTAAAAACCAAAAACGTTAAAAGCAAGAAGGAAAAAAAAAGGTAAATACATACGACTTTACCATAAAAAATAATAAGAAAGGAAAGTCGTAAAATTAAATACGACTTCCTTAAAAAATAAATCGTATACAGTTAAAATAAAATTATAAAAGAGTCTTATATTTATTTACGATTTAATTTTATGACTTTGAAGTCGTATTTTTTAAAAAAATTACATTACACAAGTCATAAATAAATACACAATTTCAGTAAAAAAATAAAATAAGAAAATATAAATCCTAAAAAGATTTACGACTTTGTTTATAGAAATCGTAAAATATTTTACGATTTAACCTTTTTTCGTTAATAATTTAAAAACTACCACCAATCAGCAATTAAAGAAAAAAAACACCCCCTTTTCGGAAATTGGCTGATTAATTACTTGCTTTATTATAACGTTTCTCAAAGTTTAGTCTATATTTGGATTGGTTTATTTAATTTATATATTGTAAATGTAAAAAATTTACCCAATAATAATTAATAAAAATCACCTACTTTATCATCATATCAATGAATATAATTATATAGTGGAAATTTTTGTCCAAGAATGATCAAAATATTACTATTTTTGTCCAAACTTGCGCCCCCGCTCATTTGAAAGAAGTTAATTAAATCAGGCACGTGGGCCAAAGAGTAGAATTAGTTAGCATATTTGGAAAGGTGGTGGCTGTGGCTTAATTAAATTGCAAATCCTAACACAACATATAGTACGGGTACAATGAACATGTCGAATGTTCGAAACATTTTAAAGATAATTCGAATTGAACCAGATGCGCAGTATTGTGTCCGTGTCACGAACTTTTTGGGTTTTGAAATTTGTGTTTTCTATTGCCAGCAGAGCAGCCAGAGGATCTAGTGAAATTGTTCATGTCTTCTTTGTTGGTTTGGTGATGCAATGTATAGCATACGTGAATCTGGTCACTCTACAATCTACATCAATAAAAAGGAAAATAAAATAGAATATAATAAACTGCGCACGAGAGCGTTCAAATTATTTATTGCAGTGAAACGAATCAACTTGCAGATAAATAATGAGCAACTTGCTTAAACCTGCGTTAGGGCCTAGCTACTTAGGTCTATGACATTTTATTAATTCCCACTTGTGCATCTTATTGTTTATGACGAGATACATGAATATATCAAAAAAGGGAGAGCGAAAACTTGAGTTGATGTGTAGATTTGTCATCTATTGACGCACTTAATTTTTGTTTTTCTGATGTCTATTATGTTTGTTGCTTCAATAGGACGTTGGTACATTGCATCCTACTAGCGTTGAAAGCTAAGTGGCATATGGTTTAAACACTTTAAAGCTTCTAGAATTCTGGATCCAATATTAGTTAGGGAACATTTTCTCGATGAAATTTAAAAGAAACCTAGGACAAATTTTAAAATGGAGTATATAGAAATTGCGTGTTCTAAAAATATTAACTAAATCGAGGATAAACCGAAGCAGCAAGTGTTAGAATAATGTTGCCTAAAACAGAAAAGCTTTGTGGATTAATTAATTAGCAAACCCATGTTGGCCGCAACTTTCCCAAATCAGAATCACATGATTAATTAAACTTTTCCCATTCGCCTTTGACTCTTATAAATTTTAAAATTAAAAATTTAATTTATTCATCACTCCTTTTTAAAATAATTAGCATATGTATCTCGTATAATATATAAGCATTTTTATTTTTAAATATGTAGAATTATTAGTATTTAAACCTGTATATTACACGGATTTAATTTTATAATGAATAAATATATTTTTTATTCCATAAATTACGTTATATTTATAAATCACAAAAAAATCCTTAAATATAGTATAAATTATATTTTAGATTTACAGTAAATAATTTTAATTGTGATATTGGGTTATTTTAGAATAATATTGCAATATTAGTCTTTTGAAATTTGTGTTTTTGTTTAATTTATCATTATTAACTTTTTTTAATGTGTTTTCTATATCGCCCCAACTTGTGATTTTTTAATTAGAAGAGAATTGAACAAATATTTAGTACATGATGATCACCTGCAAGTATTGGCACATGTTACAATAGGAGCGTTAGAATCGAAGTTGACCACTATTTGGGTGCTGCATTCTGGATGCATGCAAAGTACTGGTAAATGTCCGAGGTTTCATCATTTCATATACCTGTTCCACCAATTGTTAACTAGTGTCAAATGGGGCTCTTTTTAATCCTTTTGTCTTTTTATTAAGAACAAAATTAGAAGTGCAAATTGGTCTTTTAATTTGGAAGATTTGCACCTAAATATATGAACCATGAGGGAAATGAATCTGGACACAAATGTATCTGGACACACAAAACGCGCAGCCTCGCATCATTTAATTTCATCTTTTTCAGTGTTCGAGGATGCATGTATGTATGCATGCACCTCTCAAATTATCACTTGTATTTTTCAATTTCACACAGTAAGTGTATGTCAGACCACCCGTTACATAAATTGGCCATGACATTTGATTTTGTCTGAATTTGAGCAATTGACAAAAATTTCTTTTATTTCTCTAAATTATTTTGACTCATATACAACCTAACCAGAGAGCACAACAAGTTACGTTGGACGCGAGAGTCAAAAGGGTAAGCTCTAATTGATCTCATATTAATTACAGGCTCTTTATCATTTCTTTCTTCTTTACTAGCTAGGTAGGAGTATATGTTTGTCATAGTTACCTTTTAGCTATGGCATTGCAGAGGGGCAGAGGCGTTGTGTCATGAAGACAACCAATTACTGGGTCTGGCGACCTGCACTTCAAGCACATGCATGTGAGTGTTAATCAATTAACAAACTTTAAGAGTTACTTCTAATTTAATTTGTTTGTTTCATGATCAGTACCTTCTAGTTAATTCCCTTAAACCCCGTTAGACATTTCTATAGGAATAAGATCAGGATTATGAGGGTTAAGAAGTCGAGGTTATTTCATAATGCTTGCAATTTGATTGTGTTGTTGTTGTTACTGCTGCTGCTTAAATTTAAGAAATCGTCGATCCCATTACTAATATGTCATAACTCGTATGATGAAAACCTCGTGCTTATAACTTATCAAATTGCACATATTGATTCCTTGTAGTTGTAGAAAATTTATTGCACACAAGTATATGCATAAGTAGTCAATATGTAATGCCATGTTGTTCAATGACTTTTAATTTAAAGCATAGAAAATGTTTTGCTCATGACCTATAATTGGAAGAAATGTCCTTAACAGTAGCATATTTATAAGAGGTAGCTTTGCACTAGCTGTTTCCTACATTTCTTACCTTAATTACTGGAGTGCACTTGTTTTATTCTTTTTTTCTCTGATAAACTGGTGTGCACTTTATATACATGTTTATTCGTGATGGTAATTTTTAATTTTTTTTAATATCATATCATTATGAAATATTTATCAATTTTATTAATTAATAATTTTTGTCATAAAAATTTAACTGATGTGCATATAGTAATTAAATTTAAGATTGAATCTCAAAATAGTTAATATTTTTTATTTTTCTAATTGTTGTGCAACTTTTTTTCATTCTCTGAACAAAATATACATGGCTCCAGAAGTTAATTAATTAATCTCCACAATAAACATTTGTGAAATTATTAATTTTTTAATGTCTTTTGTTATGTTTTGAAATCAAGACTAGTTTTCTTAACTTCTTAATTATAAAAAAAACTAGATATGTAGATAAGCTAATTACTAAAAATCATTGTCTGGATTTTTTTTTAATTCTTTTGCAGCAAAAAATAGTTATACCTATTTTATTATCTTTTGGTACATCTTTTAAAAAATTTTGAACATTAATCTAATCCTTATTGGCATATATATTGGTTTAAATTTTCATCGGTTCCTTTTCTTTTAGAATAAAGAATTTATCATTTTCATAAATTATTTTGCAAAAAAAAAAAAAAATCTCGTTATATATGATTTTGGAGAATCTTAATTTAAACAAATATCTTGTCGAATTTGCGAAAAGAAATCCCAAATGCATTTTACGAGTGGGGAGGAATTATCTTTCCCTTATCTTGGATCAATTTTCCGTTTTTCTCTCTTATAAACTTTTAGACCACAAATTTCCTAGATTTCAAGCGAGGTCTTTTTCTTTCTTTCTTCTTACTCAGGCATGGGAAAGGGAATAAATAAATATAAAATCCTTAAATTATTGTTTTTTTTTATAAAAGAAAAAAAAAACTTTATCGTTCCAGTTGTGTTACTTCGTATTTTTAAAATATTAAACAAAAGGGTAGGTACAAGAACAATACTGAAAAATTAATGTGAAATTACTTATTAATTAGTTTAACATTGCAAAAGGGTTCTCTTAATTTCTTAGCTTTCTATTTGTTTAACGTTTAACCACGTCCTTTTCTGTAGGCATATGGAGAAATTAACGCGATGTGACAGAATCGACTATTCTAATTTATGTTGTAGCTATAATTAGTTGAATTTTAAACAAGATAAACCTTTTTCTTTTGGATATTTTTCATTTCATTTCTTTTTCATAACTTTTTCCAGCCTCCCTTTTTTTTTCTTCTTTTTCTTTTTCTTTTTCTTTTTTGCTTAAGCAAGCCAGTTTTACAATTTTTATGGGCTTTTAGTCATTCTCTAACATAGCTTTATATTTCCCAATTTTTAGGAAAAGCCGGCCCTCGCCAGAATTTACCCTATCTTTCAGTTTCACCCACACAAAGCCCCTTTTTGCTGTCTTTCTAATATTGCTATGAATCCCTCGGGTACCAGTGTGTTTTTGAGGGGAACATCATTTCATCGAATGGTTATGGATTCATCAGATGAAAGAGGTATTTATGTTTGATTTCATTTACACTAACTTTTCAATGAAATTTTGATTTAATTAATTTAGGAATTATGGAGCAAAATACTTGTTTGTTACTGTTGAGTGGTGACATTTCAAATGGAATTTGTATCAGATTTATATAAGTTTTTTTAAGGAATTTATATATATATATATATATATATATATATATATAAGTTGAACGTCTGATATTTGGCTTTCTTTGTTATTATTTTTAAATAGAACTTAGTAAGAAATGTAATAGACACAATTAATTAGTATGCAACTCATAAATAGTAAATCAACCATTATTTGTATGTTGGAAAATATGAAAGAACTGAAGCTAAGAATATTTCCATATAATTATAACTAATAAACTAAAAATCTTAATATTAATCCCCCTTTTGTGGCCTGCCACTATTCTGATGTTGTAAATGTTAAATACGTGCGCTAGCCAACACATTACTATGTATATATATTTCCTTGTAATTCATGAGACGAGAAGGCAGGAAATATTTAATTGAATGATAAAAAGAACGTAAAGGCAGAAATATTGGGTTATAGCTAAGGATAAATTCTGGCTTCAACTGTTTCATCAATTTTTTTCCTTAACGTTTAAAAAATAAAATTAAAAAACAAAAATAAAATACATGTTCAAATTTCTTAGCGTTCCCACTAGCAGATAGTCAGATTTATAGAATATGCCCTCTCTGAATCAGTAACTCCTTTCAGTGGCACATTATAAATTATGTATTATTCAATCAGGTTCATTGTCTTGCAATGATGCAGTTGTGTTTTTTTTCTATGTTTATTATTTAAAACAATTGAAACTGGTATGCCCTTACCTTATACATTTAGTGATATCTTTAAATTTGATTTATGGATGAACTTTTTCTATATGTAATCCAAATATCAATGATGAGTGCTACATCTTCATTGTAAATTAATTTGTAGGCAGAGAAGAAAATTGTACTTAACTACTGGTTATCACATGTCTGAGTACGCCAGTTATATTAACAGGTTAAAAACGTTTAGCTACTTATTAAAACTTGTGATTTTCTCTGATATATGCAGAGTGGATTGAGTATGTGAAGGGAAAATTGTTAGACCAATACTTGCCTCGGACACCAGGTAGGTAACTCACCTCCCCCAATATATAATCATTGATCATGTAAAGACATTTTGTTATATATTGCAAAGTGACCTGAAAAATAAAGATGAAAATCTTTAGTTTATTTATTGGTTTTCGTTACATGTTTGAATGAAGAAATAATATAGGATTCGAATTCTTAAGTAACATGCTAAAGGAGAAAAGCCTAATCAGTAATCAAGGCTTTTGATGAGTCTTAACTTTTATTTTAGCCTAACACCTCAAAAAGTGGTGTAGTGGTACTCATATAATATACATTAGATTTTAGAACACCATCAAAGATAAACGACGCAGGAAAACTAAAAGCCTAAAATTAAATTTTATTAGAATGATAATACTAATAATATTTTTATTGCAGATTTGATGTTTCTAAAATTAAATTTTAGACCCTTAATATATAGATTTGATCGGAATAAGTGAATATAATACTCGTTGGGAGAGATAATCCTTAAATAGATTTTACTACCTAAAGGATTTAATCCATAATTCTCGGTCGAAATATACCCCGAATTTACAAATCTAAACAAAAAGGTTTTGATTTATCTATAATTAGTTCAGTTGTCTGCTTACTCAAATTTGTTGTGCTAGCTTGTCGAAGATTGAGACCGGATAGAGATTATTTACTTGTTTATTTTAGCTTTCTTGACAGAATATATATTATTTTGAAAAAATAACTATTTTATAAAAATTAAATAAAGTACTGATGCATTTTTTAGAACCATATATTGAACAATGATTAAAAACATATATTGAACACATTCAATGAAATACATTTACCAACAGCAACCATTAAACAAAGCACTAACCCTAGGTCTCCTCATTTTTTGACTTGAGAAACAGTTTATCAATTTCCCCACAAGAACTGTTTATGAGTCTTATTTAGTAGGAGAGTGAATTACAGTCTTTGGAACTTTGTAGATAGACACAAAGTATATTGGAAGACCGGCCAGTTGAAAGGAGTTGAGGATAGTGATACGACCTCCAAAACAAATATACTTGTTCTAAGAAGATAACATGTTTTTCATCTTATCTAACAATGGTTTTGAAGTGCTTAATTTTCTAGGATTAACTCCCACCAGAATACCGAAATGCTTTTTAGGTAGATCATCAGTTTCGCAATTCAAAATAATTAGCCTTTTCTGCCACTTTTATGAGTTTGAATTAATGCCAACCAAATATTGTTCTTGTAGAAGTTTACCTTTAGCCCTTAGACAAGCTAAAAAAATATGATTGCCCTTGTATTCACCAATCAGAGGCACATCATCTGCATACTGTAGATGAGAAATTTTAATATGTTCCTCCTCAATCTTGAATCCCCTAAAGAAACTTTTTTTGTTATCAATCTTATGATTCTACTAAGACCCTTGTGTTGCAATCAGAAAAAAGAGAAGAGAGGTTTCTGCTGAACACCTTCTGAAGCCTACCTGATTGTATTTTTGCTAGGACTGTGTAGACGCTACCTAGTAAGGAGATTGGTCAAAATTCCTCTATTTGAATTGAATTATCCTATTTCGGTATTCAAGCAAATGAAGGAAGAGTAGCAACTTGCATCACCTCTCTAGTTTTCCATTAGAGTGAAATTCAGCCATTGGCAGATATCACTTTTGACTAGCTCTCAAAACTTCTTGAAATAATTTGAAACTATAACCGTCTAAACCCAAGATTTTACTATTGTGACAGCTCCATGTTGCTTCTTTGAGTTAACTTTCCTCAAATGTGTAGGTTAACCTTTCATTTGCTGTAGAGATATTTGTTTGAAATTGATGTCATCAAGAGTTGGTTTGGCCCTTTTAGTTTTTGAGAATAGTGATTGTAAATGTTTCTCTTGATAAAAATACCTTCAGAATTGAATGTGATATTATTGAAGACTTATTTGGATAATTTTTTCTAAAATTAATTATAAGAGAAGAAAATAAGAAAAAAAAATAAAAAGAGTTTCTTAATAAGTTAAAATTAACTAAGGCATGATCTAATTTGTAAAAGCTCTTTTATATAACTTGTTTAAAAGATTATTTTTAACTTATACATAAATTAATTTTAAATTATAAAAATATTTTATTTTTATCTCCTTATTTTTTTTCACTAAAAGTATTGATATATAAGCTTATCTAAACAGATCTGATAAACCTTAAGAATATGATATACATGCACCAAAAATTGTGATTGGTAATTATTGATAGAATACCTTAAAAATCAAATCTATCTAGAAAAAAATTTGTTTCCCATGATCATATATACTTTTAGGTGTGAGTGATTTTTGTAAAAAAAAAAAAGAATGTAGGATCTACATAACATATGTTATTTTCTTGTAATGTGTCTTGTAGCATTTGGCAAAGATTTTCTGTTATGGTTGGGTAAAATACTGTTCTACTACAAAATAGAATAGACCAGTTTTGGTAGATTTACGATTGGCACATGGAAACAAATTCATGGAGTGCCGGAAGCTGATTTGGTGTTTTGCACCATATGGTTCATTTGTCAACATAGAAATCAAATATGTATACAATTCAGCACAGTTGGATTTTGCCGATGTGATTGACATGATTAAGGTTAGGAGTTAGCTGTGGCTTCATGCTAGGCTAAAAATGTCTTCCATGTCATCATATGAGTAGTGGACCTCTTGTATGTCCTCTTCACTTTCATGAACATATCTTGATGTAGTTGGGTTTGGGATACCCCTTTGTGCATAATTCTTCTTTCCATTAAGTTCTTATTATTTATTTTTTATCAAGTTCTAATTATAAGGTGCTATATTTGCTGATAGCTTGGTGGTGTGTAAAAAGTTTAATATTGGTTGGATGTTTTGGATGTGCTTTTTGGTTTCTCAGCTTGTGGAAAAGGATGATCACCTAAAAATGAATGAATTAGGGACTTATGATGATGGAAAATTGTTTTTTTCTTCACTAATTCTGGGATCCCTAAATTATAATGATGGAATTCTTAAAAATTACATATAGATTGTTCTGGCACTAATTTTAATTTTTTTAGTAATTTAGTTCAAATAATTGTATGAGACAGGAGCTAGTCTTTACTCTTTATCTGCAATTTGAAGAAACGATTTTCCATTTATCTTGACTTTCCAAGATTAAAGGGGTAGTTGAAAACTTGAGGAGGAAGATACTCACCATATACAAGCCAAAGTTGATAAGGAAGCCGTTGGTTTGCTACTCCAAAAATATGGTGTGATTACACATAATCGATCACTGAAACTTGCTCTCAAAAAGTTGGCCGTGAATGTTCCACTAGTACTATTAGTTTTCTAGTTAGTTAAGGGAGGGGTTTTGGTAGGTTATTTTGGTGTCATGAGCTCTCGCACAGGCTGCTATTATATTAATGAAAAGTTGTGCTCTGGTTGCAGAATTCGTATTCTGATCAAGCTATGATTATTAGGTGTTATGATTGCTTAGTTAGGTGCAAAATTTGTTCAAGTTTTTGATTATTAGTGTAGATTTCTTCAGTTGTTTAGCTTCTGTTTAATTAGGTCTGTGATGGTAGTTTGGTTGGGTAAAAGCCCAACAGAGGTTGACAATATTTTGAAGAAAATTATGAATTTGTTTATAAATAAACGACTTTTTTAGTAGGAAATATGAGAGAAAGAAAACTTTC
Source organism: Glycine tomentella (assembly GCA_007407185.1). Lineage (NCBI taxonomy): Eukaryota > Viridiplantae > Streptophyta > Magnoliopsida > Fabales > Fabaceae > Glycine > Glycine tomentella. Next base: position 160,154 of record PYAF01000664.1, on the reverse strand, counting down.
ATTACCGAATTTCTTAAACAAGAATATTTATATTTTTTTATATATTTCCCGTGGTTTATATTTACAAATAGCAAGTACAAACAAAAAAGTAAGCGGTATGTACTATCAATTTTCCTTCATTATCTATTTATTTATTTCCTTTCATTGTCCTGCAACTCCTCAATTTCTTAACAGTGAAATCCCACCTCAATTTCTTAACATGTGAAGAAAGTGACCGTGAATACTTGTAATAAAATATAAATAATAATCAATGATTATTTTAATATACCCATTTTTCTCTTTATCTCATTTTATTTTATCTCTTTTTTGTTTTATCATACATCTAGTATCATATTTTTCTTTCTATCTTTCACTTCTATCCACTTATAATGTATACCCGGAAATCACTACTAACTAATGAATTATAATAAACAGAGTGAAATTTAAGCCAGAGAAATTGATTTTTTCAAAGAATATATATATAAATATGATGAAAAAAAAAGAATAAATAATTTAACTCTCTTAAGTCATTTCGTATTCTGAGACTGAGACACTCATTTTTTTGTTCTCTGCAATGGGATTCGGACATCAAACCTACTTCCCTCTCCTTTTTCCTCTTCCGCCTCCTTTTAAACCCTATCAAGGCCTTCACCCACAAACCAGGACACCATTTATTTTCCATCAAAACTATGCCAAATTAATGCTGTGAATTTATTATGTTAATTTCTAAGTTGTGGTTATTGGTCTTTTCTTTCAGGAAAAATATTTCAGGAACAATGGTGAACAACGGAAACAGTGTAGGATACATATAAGGTATGTCGGATTTCTTCCATTCCTTTTTAATTGGTGAAAACTCTATTGTCAAGCATTTCTGGAAATGGAATATAATTCGATCACCATAAAGAGGTGGTGGCATTGTTTTTGGTTGCATATCTGGGGGAGTTGTCCTGTTGTTGATTCAAATTATGAGAATCAATCAGCTGGGTCAGTGATTTTGTTGGGTTTCATTAATCCTTTGTGTTGTTTTTAACCTATATATATATATATATATAATTAAATATATTAAATATTAGAAGTTTCTTCAAATATTAGAATATAACGATTTACCTTCAAATGAATTGCAATGGACGATAATTTGAGAAATATGGTTTTTAAACTGGACGTTAATTATTAACTACAACTTTCTTCTGTGGTTTAGTAATTTTGTATAAAGGCCTTCAAAACTCTAACATTTTGATTTCTGGGTAAAATGTTAATATGCTCATGATGTTACCTCTTGAGATCTAGATCATTCTTAGGTTGTTTCTGACGATATTTAAGAGTTAAGCAAATTATAGATGTCTCAATCTTATATGAGTGTTCAACGCCGTCACCTCATTCTTATTTTCCCTAGTATCATGAGACTAGCTAGGATAATGCAGGATTAAAAGGAATCTTGCAAGGAGTATAGAACTGTGTGGAATGGCTGAGTGCTAACAACATGTCGTTCTCTCTTTAAAGTTTTACTTTTTATCTGTTCTAGAAAGCTAAAACCAGAAATAATTGATTTGAACATCTTCCATATAAGGTGGCAAGTTGTTTACCCTAGGTACAATGCACAAGTGAAGCTTGTGAATTGCTATCTACTTGTCTTTCAGGATACACAAAGTGTTGAATTAATAACAAGTAGTGTGGTAAAATTATATAATGAACAACTGGTTCCCATTGCAGTGATGCCATTCACTCAATTACTATTTGATTTGCATTGTTATATAGTATACTTGAATGTGGTATGTCTTTGCTAGTTGTTACAGATTTCGTTCAATTTCTGGCACTTTATTTTAGGACCTGTGTTTGATGTGAGAAAAAGTTTGTTTTCATCTTCCGTTTTCATATATAATATTATAGAAATATGATTAATTTTTGTTTATTTCCTATTTTTGAAGATTTATACAAAAAAAAATGAAAGTTTTTTGTCCATTATAGAACATGGACAGTAAAGTTGAACATACTGAAGTATAGACTTTTTGTTATTTTATGTTCCTTGCAGTGTAATGAACGCAATATCTTGTTAGCTGGGTGTTATATAATAATTTCTGGATTGTATGGTTGAAATTGTTATTGGAAATGGTAAATCACTATGTTTATCATTGAGACAAGATTTTTAATTTCTTAAAATCAGGAGGACTTCAAGGCTTCCTTACACTTGATTTATTCAATGAATTTAAGCATATTTCTTCGTTTTTTTTTACTTACTATATTCTTCCCATATATTGATTATTGATGAATGCTTTTCTGATTGCTGCTGTTGTACAATTAATCATCCTTTTCTTTGATTGATCACAAATAAGTTGCAAAGAAGGGACAAGCCAGATATGAGATATAAAACAAAAGGTTTTTGTTATCTTGATCTAAATCGTTAACTTTTTTTTATCAATTGATTACGATACTAGAAGATTTATAATATTCAAACATTTTACTCAATCAACTGAATTAGACTCTTTTGGTATCTAAATCATTAATTAATAGTATTACACATTTGTATTCTTTCATGATTTTATATCAGACAATATGTTGTATATAAAATTATTTTGAACCTTTATTTCATTAAGTTTGCTTTTATAAGGCTTGAAAAACAGTTTCAGAAGGATTGTGAAGAAAATGATCCTGGATCTGCAGGATTATGGGCAATGTATGGTGCGAAGAATGGATTCAGAATACTTCAATTTGATATACTTCTAAAGGCAGCAAAATTCATGCTCCCAATTGCTACGGTAAGAAAAGAATCAATTGATCATCACAGAATCAGATTAATGGAGCTGGGCTTGTATATTTCAGAGAGACCATAATACATACACTCGGCCTAGCTAGCTAGAAATTGATGGTGTAAAACAGGCATAAACAGCAAGAAAAAATAGTGAAGCATGTTTAATAGTTGAAGTAGCTAGGGCTTTCACTTTGATCAGATAAGCTTAGAAGTTGCTCCAGATAGTCAACTCCCAAATCTTCTAACACAACCACACTTTCTGATGTCTCTTTCCCTTTACACTTTTTACCCTTTGATGACAATTTTCTTTGGATGCAGTGCCTCTCTTTGAGTGCAAGTGCCGGAGAAGAAGATCCATTGAAGAAGCAGCTATATTGGATCTCTTGCAAAGACTCTTTGACCCTTTTGACAGGAAAATTGAGTACAGCACTTTGGCCTCTCATGGAAAATGCAGCTTGGTCATAAGCCAAAGCAGCAGCCTCTGCAGTGTCAAAGGTTCCAAGCCAAACCCTAGTGCCATTCCTTGTTGTGTCTCTGATCTCTGCTGCAAATTTTCCCCAAGGCCTTTTTCTCACACCAATGTAAGACCTTTCCTTATTCTGCCCTTCAGATTTCACCACCAATTGCTTTGCCTCATCGTTGTGGTTTCCTTCTGTTGTTGGTGCTGTGGAGAAGTCAACCATATCGAAGGAAAGAGAATCGTGGATAGGGTCAAGAAGAACATTATTGCTTGACATTGAATCGAACAAAACTTCTGATGAATAAGGGTCCTGCTCCTGCAACATGTCCCAATAACATGGGCTCTGAAACAAAGGGGAAGTCATGTTTCTAGGCTTGTAGTCAACTAACTGCTGCTGTATGTTGCTTCATCTTTCCCTTCCCCTCTTGACTACAATTTATTTGCTTTCCAGACCCTAGAACAGATTCTTAATTAATTACTCCAATATTAAATAATTTGGTTTGTTTAATGTAGAGGGCTTAGTAATATTTATTTGAGTGTGTGTGATGGAGGGTTATCATTTATTTATAAGGACGTGATGTAAAAATATTTAATATATATATATAGTATCTTATATAATATTTTAAAGGTAAATTCATTCTAACTAAAAGGAAAAATATTTTTAATGAAATGTGTAAAATTGTATTATTAGTAATTTTTTTACATTTTTCTATGACTTTTATAATAAATATTTTTTTAATTTCTTAAAGAATATTTTTAGAATATTGATTAGCAAGATTTTATTTCAAAATATTACTTCCATTTTGTTTTAGTTATTGTTTAATTAATTTTTTTTATTTTGCTGTGGAAAAAAAGTTCTCCTACATGTTCCAATCTGGGTTCTAATAAATAAAAAAATAAGGAAGAAAGTCATGCTAGGCAACTCTTTTCTGTCGTTTCGTGGTCTTCCCACTTTCCTTTATTTTATTTGTTCAAACCCCATCATAGATTAGTATTTAAAATATCAAGTTGGGTTATTCAATGATGAGGATTTAGTAATAAATTACACGAATTTAAACGAATAGATTTGTTATTTGGTTTAAGAAAAATATGTATTATAAGAAAAAAAATAAATTATAAAGTTGTTTGATTTGAAATGAAATAAAAGGAGAGAATTTAATAAATTTGTAAAAACACTTATACCCTTCAAATAATTCAATACATGTATATGAGTCATGTGAGTTAATTAATCAATAAAAATTACTACGTAGTCCATTAAATTATTTAATCGATGGCAAATAATCAATTTTAGTCAAGGCAAATGAATATTAGAAAACCTGTTTAATTGTTTAGCCGTGTGTTTGATTTTGCATTAAACACACAAAGACGCGCGCGCGCGTGTGTGTATATATATATATATATATATATATATATATATATATATATATATATATAATGGAAAAATGCAAAGCAGCTATTTAAAACTTCTTTATTGAATCAAAAAATCAAATTGATTTTGAGCATACTTGATGCACAGTCAAACATGTACTAGGAAATGTCAAAAATCGATTACGTTGTTCTCTTGTTATAACATCCACGACTAGAAATGGTTGAAGCCATGCATGTTTTAAAGACCTCGGTTACGGGTTCTAAATGTTGGAATGAAATTTTAGTATTGAAGGAAATATTTGAGAATGGGAGAGATTATAAAGTTTTGGAGGAAGAGACTATTTATATAAATGATCACTTCTTGATTTTTTGTTTGATATTGGCTTCATATAAACTCTAAGACATCACCTCTATTTATAGTAGTGGTTCATCCTAAATTAATTGTTAGAATTTTGTCAACACATTTAATCTGATGGTTATAAATAATTCTCTAGAACTTTCTTCATGCATACAAAGTTACTTACATTCTAGAATATTCTACATATTACTATAATTATATTCTAAATAGATTCTTCTAGAACAAACTTCTAGAATTTGGCCTAAGGATGTTTCTAGAAATTGAGCTTATAGACTAATAAAGCCCAAAATCAAGTTTATATTTCAATACCCTCTCATAAACTTGATTTTGCTACTCCAACTAAACTTCTTAGCTTGATGAGTGATGAGATCTTCTGTGAAGATATCAGCTACTTGATCATGAGTCTGCATGTACTCCAAATGCATATCCTTTCTCGTGATGCACTCTCTAATGTAGTGGTAGTGCGTATCAATGTGCTTACTTTGATCATGGTAAATTGGGTTCTTAGCCAATGCTATTGCTGACTTGTTGTCCACAAAAATCTTTGTCGACTCTCCTTGTGACAAACCCAACTCTTTTAGTAGACTCCATAATCAAATTGCATGACAAACACATGAGGTAGTAATTACGTACTCTTTAATGTATCGAAGAATTCTCTTTATCGCCTTCAAATGAGTGGTTGTTGGATTCTCCATATAGCGACTAAACAACTCCAACATCATAGACAATATCAAGCCTTGTGCATGTTAAATACCACAACTTCCAACTAAGCTCTTAAAGAGTGTTGGATCCACTCTTTCTCCTTCCTCATGCTTTGATAGCTTGATTCCACATTCCATTGGTGTGTTGACTAGATTAGAGTCATCCATCTTGAACTTCTTAATCACCTCCTTAGCATACTTTCTTGAATGATGAAGATGTCTTTATCCTCTTGCATTACTTCAATGTTGAGGTAGTAAGACATGATACCAATGTCAATCATCTCAAACTTTTTCATCATCTTTCTTAAATTCATCAAAAATGCTTGGATTACTACATGTGAAGATCAAGTCATCTACATACAAGCACACAATCAAAACATCATTATTTTGGGCTTTGATGTAAAGTGCATGCTCATATGGACACTTGACAAAATTTTCACTTTCCTACTCTTTCAAATATACATTCTCTTTCTTCTCATTTGAATATGTATTTCACATGTTAGCTCTACAATTAACAAAAAATATTTATCTCTGGATCATCTCAAAATAACTATCATTTAATCTTCATTTGTATACTTATTTTTCTTAATTCTCTATGCCTTTTAATCTGCACTATTTTATTGGTATATATATATATATATATATATATATGTCTCAATTGAACTTCAATTAAAAAAATTAAGAAAATTATCAGAGTAAAAAATAATTTTATATTATAATTGAAATTATTTATTCAAAAAAATATAATTTATATATTTAAAATATTTATTAAGTATAAATTTTCAATTATATAAAATAATCATATATCATGTATAATATATAAACCAAAAAAGAATGCTGATATGCAAGTACAAAACAACTCGCGTGGCTTGGGGTCTAGACTTACTCCATTTTGGTTGGACCACGGGTAGTTCTGTACTGGGAGTTGCTATTCTCACCCCATATGCTTTAAAAAAAATAATTCTTTCCAAAATGCCCTTTTTAACAGAAATACGTTTTCATTATACAAATATACAATAAAAATATATTTTTGTATTCTACATGTTAGTACTAAGAGACTATGGCTCATTTTCGACAAACTCACAAGAAGCTTTGAAAGGGTTTTCAAAAATCAAAATCGAGCATATGCTATATGTAATAACTTTAAATAAGATAAGATGTTGAACTAAAAGTGTTATTTATTTTATAAATTTTTGGAATTATATATTTTGGTTGACAAATAGGTGATTTTTTTTCTCATTTTTGCTAGTTTGTTCTTATTCAGTGCTGAATTGATCATGTGACATCAAATCAATTTGCAATATGATAAATCAACCAGATGGATGTTGTAACCAGTTTTTGTTGAACCAGTCTCATTAGCCGGTTTGGTCCGATTTTGACAATGTTAGTTTTAAATTTTAATTTCAAGTGTGACAATTTTAGTCATGCAATCTATTTAATTTAGTTGCTGAGATTTGTTTAAGTCTAATGACTTCCTAATTAACATAAAACATTATATACATATATATTATATACAAATTCAATCAATCACATCTAGTATCACAAATACAAAATAACAATACATAATAAATAAAATAAAAGAAAAGAAATATAGTATCATAACTTTTAAATCTAAAAAATAGAAATAGAACTTAACTTGATAAATTTCTATTTTTCAAAAGTACACACAGAAGTTTAAATCAAATACATCATAATACTTCTCTTTAAGCTTCAACAACAGCATGCAACAATATTCATTTAACAATAACTTCACATCTAGAATATAAAAGAAAGTGACAATAAAAGAACATTTTTTTCAAAA